>SKCR01025009.1:0-18636 GCA_019454045.1 Zanthoxylum bungeanum | reverse complement strand
AATCCCCTTCCGATGTCCGTTTTCCGTGACCTCCGTGACTTAAAAGGTAGTGTCTCCAAAATGAGACTCATCATAGGGACTTATGTGTAAAAATGCAGTGCCTAAGTCGCCCCCACTTTGATGGGACTTGTGTAATGTGCAACAGTGACAATCCTATCAAAGTTATGCAATGCATTTTCACTTACCTGGCTCGCCAACTGCCACTTGACTTTCCACGTGTTGAGGTACTTTGAACTTTGGGCTTTGTTCCCAAACTATTGAGATGTGGCTTTATTCCTCTGAGTTTTATTCCCGAACTACTGAGATGAGGCTTTATTCCTCCGAGCTTTGTTCCTGAACTGTGTTGAGATGAGGCTTTATTCCTCCCGAGCTTTATTCCCGAACTGTTGAGATGAGGCTTTATTCCTCCCGAGCTTTATTCCCGAATGTTGTTGAGATGAGACTTTATTCCTCCCGAGCTTATTCCCGAACTGTTTTGAGATGAGGCTTTATTCCTCCCGAGCTTTATTCCCGAATTTTGTAGATGAGGCTTTATTCCTCGAGCTTTATTCCTGAACTGTTGAGATGAGGCTTTTTCCTCCCGAGCTTTATTCTCGAACTGTTGAGATGAGGCTTTATTCCTCCCGAGCTTTATTCTCGAACTGTTGAGATGAGGCTTTATTCCTCCCGAGCTTTATTCCCGAACTGTTGAGATGAGGCTTTATTCCTCCCGAGCTTTGTTCTCAAACTATACTGACATGAGGTTTTCTTCCCCTTGAGCTTTGTTCTCAAGCTATACTGGCATGAGGCTTTATTCCTCCCGAGCTTTATTCCCGAACTACTGACATGAGGCTTTCTTCCCCTTTAGCTTTGTTCTCAAACTATACTGACATGAGGCTTTCTTCCCCTTGAGCTTTGTTCTCTGATCTGAGCTGACTGTGCGACTTTGTTCTTGAATTGTATTGAATGCAGGCCTTCTTCCTGAACTGAACTGAATGTAGGCTTTCTTCCCGAACTGCACTGAGTGTGGGCTTTATTCCCGAACTGTTGAGATAAGGCTTTCTTCCCCTTGAGCTTTGTTCTCAAACTATACTGACATGAGGCTTTCTTCCCCTTGAGCTTTGTTCTCAAGCTATACTGGCATGAGGCTTTATTCCTCTTGAGCTTGTTCTCAAACTATACTGATATGAGGCTTTCTTCCCCTTGAGCTTTGTTCTCAAACTATACTGACATGAGGCTTTCTTCCCCTTGAGCTTTGTTCTCAAGCTATACTGGCATGAGGCTTTATTCCTCTTGAGCTTTGTTCTCAAACTATACTGATATGAGGCTTTCTTCCCCTTGAGCTTTGTTCTCAAACTATACTGATATGATGCTTTCTTCCCCTTGAGCTTTGTTCTCAAACTATACTGACATGAGGCTTTCTTCCCCTTAAGCTTTGTTCTCAAACTATACTGACATGAGGCTTTCTTCCTCCCATTGAGCTTTGTTCTCAAGCTATATTGGCATGAGGCTTTATTCCTCCGAGCTTTATTCCCGAACTATACTGACATGAGGCTCTGTTCCTGGATTGTACCGAATTTAGGCTTTATTCCCGAGCTGAACTAAATATAGGCTTTCTTTTCCTGAACTGATATGGGCCTCGCCCTCGATCTGATACTGATATGGGCCTCGCCCCCAAACTGATATGGGCCTCGCCCCCGAGCTGACATGGGCCTCGCCCCCAAGCTAAGATGATGTTGGGCCTTACCCCCTAAGCTGATATGGGTTCCGACCCTAGGATAACTACCCGAATCGTTTCTGTGCTTTAGCTGTTTCTGATTGGCTTGTCCTTGCCGCTTTCTCATTTTTGTCTTCGACACCTGTTTACACAAAACAACACAAAAAGATGCAACATAGGTTACGTGTATGCATGTATGCATGAGTTTTCTTATCCCGTTGGGTTAGGTCTTCTATCAGTTCTCTTGATAACTGCTCGGTCTTTTCTTCCTTAGGCAAAGTACCACTTCAATTTGTCTGCACTGATCTGTTCTATGAACCCGTTTCTTTCCAAGTATAACAGTCTCACTGTCTTCATTTCCCAATTCTTGAATGGCTAACTTATCTTTTCTGCTTGCTTCTTCTGAGGATTCCTCGTTGGCTAACTTGCTCATGCTGGTTAATGGTCCTTTGACAAATCTTCCTTCTTTCCTAACCCAACGGGAATCTATGATGGCTTTTAGAACACAAGGGGTTAGCATGATGCATGTATGCATGAGGTGCATGAGAGGCATATAACATATAAATCATACTAAGTCAATAAAATTTTCAAACAAGTCGGTCCATTATCATTTTAGAAGCTTTTGGGTTGACTGTCATAAGAGTGAACACGTCCCAGTTTAAATGGCCCAACGAGTTCATATCTTATGGCAAGGAGTCCAACTAAATCCAAATGATAATACTCCGAACACAATCACAAAATGGCCCATTGTCATTTAGAAGCCTTTGGCCCAATCGTCATAAGATACGTTCTTGTCCCAGTTTTAAAATGGCCCAACAAGCCCATATCTCTTGACAAAAGGTCCAGATGGATTCAAATAGCAATGTTCCCAAACATAAGCATACAAGGAAGATATCATAAACATAAAATAGTGACTTCTTACCGTGTGGCCCCACCATCATTTCAGAAGCTTTGGGCCTAATTGTCATAAGATACGAACTAGCCCCAGTTTAAATGGCCCAGCAAGTTCGCATTTTTGACAAAGAGTCCAATTCATCCAAATGATAATGGTCCTAAAGCCCAAGGAAATATTGTTATAGGCTATATAACCCGTCTACGCATGGGTTCGTGGGAGTATGGACAAAGGCTCTCATCAGCGAAGGATGGCCCACAACTAGGTCTCCCCAATCAAGGGTTCGAGCAACCAAGTGAGCACACCCTTTTTATACACTAAGGTACGTGCCAATGAGCTATGGTGTGTGACAGACTGTCAAATGGATTTCCCGTTGTAGATTCCCCAGAGGGAAGGTGGAGCGAGGCTCACTTAAATACCTAAGCCTCTTAGGCTCTTATCGCTTGGTGTCAGGAATAAACAACGAGTCCTCCAAATTAGTCCATCACAATAGGCTACAAGTAGATGGCTATCTAGGTGCCTTCACAGCTTTTCCTTCTAGAAGGTAGTGAGTGAAGGAAGACACCAAACCATTACCTAGCCTCAAAATGCCTTTGATCACAACCCCCATTTCACACATTTGTAGACACGGTTAATTAAAGCATAATCTATACATTACAAGGCATTATTTCGGGGCCGATTCTCTATCCCCAGTGGAGTCGCCAGACTGTAGACAACAGAACCTGGGCGACGCCGTTCTAGGCTCGCGGCCTAGTTGGGAAGTACGAAATAACATGGAGTCACCACCCGGTGTGAACCGGGACAAAGATTTAAGGCCGCACTCACCCCTCGCAAGGGAAGACCTCAAACCATTGGGTTCGGAATGGTCCCTTACTCATGTCACTTGTAATGAAAGGATTTATGTAATAATTTAATCAAGCTTAAGTAACACTTATTTCCAAGAATATCATGCTTCTAAATTCCCATACACAAAATAAAACTTATGCACACATTTCACATATATCTCACATCTAACATTGCATGATTAAAAATATGTCAAAGTAGCAACGAACATACAACTTCATTGGCATATTACATTCAAGAAAACACAAGCACACATATTAACCATACAAGCACACATATGGGCACTTTTCCAAGTGGTACGTGGAATTGTATCCCAAGTACAGACCGCACTACCGTCCATTCGGAATACATCTGGGTTTCTATCCGATATACCGCAAGAAATAATACTCAAATGTTATCATGACATAAGCATATTAATTGTAATACATTGACATATTTGTATTCATACATGTGGAGATAGCTACTAGGAAAACTATGCATGAAATCTAATGAAGAGGACTCAGTTCAGTGGGTACGCGTTCGTGTAGCGTTCGTAAACGCGTTCGAACAGTAAACATGAGGTTCGCGTTCGTATGGCGTTTGATAACGCGTTCGAACGGAAATGAAACAGAATGCTTTCATTCGTATGGCGTTTGTTACACACGTTTCGAACGGAAATGAAACAGAATACTCACGTTCGTGTGGCGTTTGTGAACGCGTTCGAATGGAAATGAAACAGAATGCTCACGTTCGTATGGCGTTCGTGAACGCGTTCGAACATAAATAACCTGATGCATGACAAGGCAAAATACATGCGCGTTCGAGTTGCGTTCGTAACGCGTTCGAACGGAAACAGACCTGATGCATGAAATGGGACGCAATACATAAACGACAAAATAAAGGGGCGCGGCGAAGTACTGCCGTAAATGTGGCCTTTTGGGGCTCTTAATCTCTCAAAGAGAGGACCTTTAGACCAACATACTAAGCCCATGCGCTCGACTGAATCATGCATACAAAGAATTAAAAGCAATAATATTAAACATAGTGTGCCCGATTGAACGTATCTTGTATCCAACCGAACACACACAACATCAACGGCGCGGCAAAGCATCGTGGTAAAGGGCTTTAGCCCCTCCCCATAGGGGATCTCACATCACACTTACTAAGCCCATGCGCTCGGTTGAATCATGCATACGAAAATAAAGACAATCATATCAAACTAAGTATGCTCGATTGAACGTATCTCGCATTCAACGAACACACATCAATCGGTGCGGCAGAGCATCGTGGTGAAGGATTTAACCCCTCCAATTAGGGGACCTTTCATCGCACTTACTAAGCCCATGCACTCGATCGTATCATACAGGAATAAGCAACATACAGAATTTAAATGACGAGAAATAAATAAACCAAAGCAACACAAAACAAGAGAAGGTGTCGTTTACTCAAGTGGTACGTGGAGTTGTGTCCCAAGTACAGACCGCACTACCGTCCATTCGGATTCGGCTACGAAATTTACGTCTGGGTTTCCATCCTATATACCACAAGAGACAACACTCTTCCATTCATCCAATACCCACATCATACACACAACAAATGCCACAAGTACTGAAAATATAATCAAAATAAATTACCAGAAATTAAATAAGAATAAGTGTGAAAGATACCCTCAGGTCTAACCTTTTAAGCTGTCTCTCGGACTCGCGTTTCACGAAGATCGGAAGGGGGTAAAGCTCCGTAACTTTTCTGGTTCACTGGTTTGCCTCTTCCTTCACTGTTCGGCCACTCAAGCTACTGTTCCGGCTCCGTTTTGCTGCTGTTTCCTCGTGGTTTTGCTGCCGTTTCCTATGTGTCCTCTGCTTACTGTTTGTGGACTGTTTTGATGTTCTTGATGGACTGTTCTGTGTGTTCTTTTTGGTGTGGTTTTGTGTGGTTATTTCAAGGATTGTAAGTGTCTTTTATGTTACTGTTTTAAGGGTTTTTAGGGACTGTTTTGGGAGTGATTTAGGCTGCTGTGTTTTGTGTGATTTTCGGTGATATGTGGAGGTTTAAAGGGGATGATTTTCGGTGGTGATTAGGGATTGTTTTGGTGCTTGTAGTTTCGGTGATGTGAGGGTAGTTACTTGTGGTGGATTCGGCTATGGAGGAGATGGTTGGGGCTCTTTGTTCTCTTTTTGTGTATATGTCAAGTGTTTTTCTTTTGTCTTAGGCGTGTATTAGAGAGTCTAGAGAAAAAATGGCTAGGTTAGTGCATGTTTATATAGAAGAGAGCTAGGGGTTGCCCTTGTCTCACAAGGAAAGGATTTTGGTATTCAATTAGGATTTCCAAGAAAGGCATACACAAGATTGAGGGGGGACAAAAATATTTAAATTAGGAAGTTGTAATATTTAATTTGTGTTGGTTTAGGAATACAAATATTTTAGATTGGTAATTATCTTATTAGATTAGGAAGTCAAATATATGATTGGCTTTAAATTGGTTAGGATTGATTTTAATTAGGTATATCTTCTTTTTAGTTTTAGTATATAATATATTCAATTTATTTATATTAGGCATGATTTTAGTTTAAGTTTGGTAAATGTTTTATTTAATTGGTAAATGGTTTAAATATTTTATTTAATGTTTAATGTTTAAATTAATATTTATTTATTTAATTTGGGATGTGTTTTATGGGCTTTGGGGGCTAAATGGGCTGGGGTGCGAGGCTAGCAGTAAAACCAGAAACACCGACTCCGTTCGAACGCCAATCAGAACGTGGCACGAACGTCCGCAATCTGCACGAGGTTCGAACGAAGTAACGAACGCAGCACCAACGAAGACAGTGAACTTGTGGAATGAACTTGATGACGTACTTATTCTGAATTTCCCCTTCCGACCTCCGTTTCCCGCAATATCCTTAGCTAAAAAGGTAGTGCCTCCAATTGAGACTCATCATCGGGTTTCACATGCGAAAATGCAATGCCTACAATAACCACAATTGGAACTTAATCTTAATCAATTCAAGTAACTTGGTTGACATAGACATATGATTAATTGGGTTACACTGGGTATTTGCATTCAACCATCGACAGAGGCTTTTGCAGAATTTCGTGTTCCAGGTTAGTAAACCGATATATTACACAAACATAAAATAACCACTTCATCTTTTAAAAGATATTAGAAGAATTCACAACCCTGGATAGTTTCTTAATATTGAATTTTCCTAAATCTACTTTCGCGCCATTTTATTTAATTGTTTTAAGTTTAAAGTCATCACCCAATCAAACAACCAATCTGTTAGATACTAGTAATTATTTTGCTTCATAAATTAATAGCTTAGGTATTAAGTCTTCGTGTGAACGATACTTTTATACTACTTGAACGATACGTGCGCTTGCGTTATACGCGTGTGATTACGCCGGTCACAAGGAGAACGTGGGGGGTAAGAGAAAGAGAGATCTATTTATATTAGCCATAAGTTTTTAGATTTTTCTAACTTAAATACGTTAAAAATATACAGGGCCATTCAAATGCGACTCGAACACGTGGGCATTGCTGACATGAGTTCGAACGCCTGTTCAACGCTCTTCAAACGTGAACACTTTGTCTGGTTTTGTTCGAACATCGAGATGAATGCGCCATTAACATGAAGTCTTAAACTATTTGAATGCTCTATTGAAAGCGAACCCTTTGTCAGGTTTCGTTCGAACACCGAGCGAACGCAACACGAGCACGAAGTCTAAAACCGTTCAAAATCTACAACTCAATAGTTTTTGACTTACAATGAGATTTCTCAACTCACAAATCCAATAATGAGCATAAAAAAAAAACGTTCAGGAAATAGATGATCATAATAGACATGTCATGAAATCCATGATGTTACATAGATATAGGTTGTCATAAGTTTTGAAGACTTTATACAGGTTTTTAATATAATACAGGGACAAACCTAGGTTGCCATAAGTTTTGGAGAGTGTACGCGGGTTTTTAAAGTGTGATTTTAGGGGCGGTTGTGAATTGTTCTAAATTTTAAGAGTCTTGTGGGAATTCTAAAGTATGGTCTTTTATAGATAAATGATTAAAAAAAATATAAAAGTCATATTACATACTCAAAACTTATTTATTTATTTTTATATTTTGAGCTAAATTTTAAGATCCGAAAAGTCTTTTATGTGGAATATCCAAGGGTTGCCTCTAATCTTATAAAAAACAATTATCCTATAAAATTGTCATATTTGAGATATAGCAATAAAAAAAAACTAATTTTTTAATTAAATTGTCATATTTTTCTTTCAACTGTATAACTTTTCTAATATGGGTTTAACAGCGGAGTTGAAATATGATATTAAAAATATACCAGGACCTAAGTAATAGTATATTTTCAAAGGGACCAAAATGTTATTGTCCCTTATTTAAATTATATTAATTATAAAATAGTAAAAGATTTTATAATATTAAGGGGCATGAAATGAGCAAACAATTTATAAACTTTATTTGGGTGTCGAGTTTTGAATATAATAATTAATATAGGCCGCCTGCTCCCCGACCACTTAATTAAAGACAACAAGTATACATACAAAAGAGGATCCAATATTTAATGATTCATAATTGTTCCAGTGGAGCATCAAAACAAGGGCATATTCCATTCTTCCCAAAGCATATTTTAACGCGATAGTGATGTTAGAGTCACTCAACACTAAAAAAGGGAGAGTATTTATAAATCGTTCGACACTATTTTATAATTTTATTATTCATTTAAATAAATATGTGTGTATTTAATTTTTTTTATATGTTCTTATTTGTAATTTGACGGCTTATATTTTAACTTATAATCAAACACCCTAAAGAATTTATAAATTAGTTGGTACTTTATTTTTTAATTACTTTTACCAATGTAGATTTATCTCCCTAATAATTCGAAGTCAATAATAAATTTATATTATAAAAATTATCAAGTTTAAGAATTTTCAAATTTAAAATATCAAATTTGGGCAATAAATTAATTATTTGTAGAAATAAGCAATTTCACCCTTTAGGACAAAAATACCTTCTCCTCTTTATTCTAAACTTATCAATTTTTTTCTCAAAATTTTGATTTTGTGATGGGATCTGTGAGATCAATCGCAAGTGTCGGAAAAGGGAAAAAAATCGAAAAAAATCTTAATATAAAATGATGGAGGAATTTTTTTTATAATTATGAGAATACTACATAAACATTTTGATTTTAGTATTTTACACTTTATATTTTTCCATAAATGAATGAGGCTGAGCCCATCATCCAAATGGGCTCGGCTTCAACCATGGTTTTCTAAAATATTAGCCTAAACTTGAACATATTAAAAATCCTAATCACCCTAGAAATTTCCAGAAGTAATTGATCCATATTTAGCACTTGGTTTTGATCTCCAAATTGATTCCTTACCGCAATTTAAGGATTTACCTATTTTTGTTACTGTTGCTACAAAAAGATATGATGTTGGGCGTGTCAGATGAGCGAATCATCAACGTAATTGAATTAAGCGTTAGGCTTCCAATTAAATGATTGTACAAATTATTGGGTTGTTTAAAGTGTGAATGAGATAAATAATTAAATTCTAATAGAACACTAATTAAAGAAAAGTAATAAAAAGACTAACGAGAATAGAATTTTTACTGTAATTTAAATCTAACGTTACAGAGAAAGAAATTGCAAATCTAAATTTTACTGAAGTTAAATTACCGAGGAAAGCATGTAAAAAATTAATTACATGGAGAAAATAATTGAAGAAGATATATTGATTTTTTAATCGATGTTCAGCCTTCTCTTTTGGCTCCTCCTTAGCGTTTATACCATTTGAAAATAACTTCATGCACTTCTTCCTTCAACTTCCTTTACCAACTTCTCATTTTCTTCTACTTCCGGAACCCGTGTATTTGTGGAGAAGTGATTTTGGAACTTAATATTTTCTTATTTGATTTATTATTTTCTTGCTTGATTTATTATTTTCCTGTTTTTTAAAAAAAATAATTTTTTGCTTAATTAAAAATAAGCTCTCAATGAGGAAACTCGTCCTCGATTTTGTTAATTGGGGTTTGTTGGTAGTAATTTCTAGCACCAAGGCATTTGAACAGTACGGTAAGGGTGGGAGAGTATTTTCCTCATATGGGAGACCAACTTCCATAAGATTTGACTTTCTCTCGACCAAACCCTTAATATCGGCCCGGCCTTCAGAGTAGTGCTGACCGGATGACATGTCATGTTCTGGCGGTTGTTGCCGACCACTTTATAATCCATGACCGACCACTCCAGCACAGTTGTCCGGATACTATCAGATCGGAAACAACATCCTCAGTTCAGAAGATCATTTTAACCGACCTATTGGAGACCAATCTGTTGGCAGGGTATTTCAGACTCTTCCCTATACCACTTTCCACCGCTTGATCCTTTCAAGGTTTGTAACATCACTCAGACATGGGGCAGAGTACAAGATAAGGTGATGGGACATGATGACGAAATAGTAAGTTTACTTTCGGCCAAGTAGCCTTGGGGAAGAGAGCCCGTCAATCACTCAGGAATCCACATGGGTGACATCACCTAGGTTTAGGAATGGTGTTGCACACTTGTATAAAAAAGGAGGGAAAACACTTTTGTAAAGGTTAGTTAGTTGATGGTCAAAAAAGTTCTCACAAAAAGAGAAAAGAACTATCTTGTAAAATGCATAACACAAACAGCTCGGTTCCACATTGATCAGTCATAAAACAGGTCGGCTGAGCTCGTTCTAGTAATAAAATACCCCCACTCATTTTGTGCCCGTGGATGTAGGCTGGATCCATCCTGCCGAACCACGTAAAACTCTTTGTCGACTGTGTGTTTTATCCATTTTTTGTCAAAGTTTGCTTTTGTCCCCCATAACCAAACAAATTCACAATTGGAGGATGATTGTCCTGAGAGCACTATCCCGGTATTGCCCTTGAGACCAAAATCACCCGTCAACAGTTGGCGCCGTCTGTGGGAAAGGAACAGAAAGCAACTTGCGTAGTAGGACGATGGCAGAAGGTGGAAACCACAGGTCATCAGAGAGCTCAACAACAGAGTGGATGAGAAGAATAGAGGAGAGCATGAGGAAAGACAGAGAGGAAAATCAGACCCTCATGAAGTCCATGATGGATAAATTAGAAATAATGGAAAAAGTGAACAATGAGAGATTCGAAGCCGGGACAAGCCGGAGGCGAAATGAAATAGCAGAGGGAAAGAAAGTCGTAGATCTGAGCGGGGATGAAGAACCCATGAGGAAAGACCCATACCGGGTGAGGTCTGTGGTGATGTCTAGGGATTTGCAGGTGGGGGACATGTGGGAAGAAGAAGAGGAAATGCAGTCACCAGACTCTTCCTGTAACAACCCACACATCACCAAAAGGGGAGAAATGAGACCTGGTGGAGCTGGAAGAGAGGTCTCTAGCCGCGGGATGCGTCGTGCTTGGAGTGACAAATGCGAGGAAGTCCACGGGAGGCAGCGTGATGATGCTGATGACAATATGAAAGCTTGGTTTAGAAAAAAGATGACCAAGTGGGAAGAAAACTTCAAAACTGATAAAGGGGATGCTCGGGACAGCGAAACTGAATCTCCATTTACAAAGGAGATATGGTCGGCAGCGTTCCCAAGATGATTCACCATGCCGTCCATGGCACCCTATAAAGGCCATACCGATCCAAAATCACATATCGAGGGCTTTGCTTTGTTGATGGAGGTCCAAAGGATGGTGGGAGATGCCATTTGCAAGGTGTTCCTACTAACCCTGAGCGAGCCTGCTATTTTGTGGTTCAGAAGTCTAACTCCATAGAGCATCGGTAGTTTTTCCCAGCTCAGGAAGTCATTTGTTCGACACTTTAAGGGAGCGTGCGTCCCGAAGAAAACAGTCGGGGAGTTGAGACTCATGAAGTAGAGGGATTACGAGCTCTGAAGATTTTCATCGAACGATACCATAGCTTGGTGCTGGAGGTCGGGGGATACGAGTCACTAGAGGCTATGGAAAGCTTGAAGGGGGCCCTGAAAATTGGGAGGTTGTGGACCCATATGAGAATCCAGGACACCCCGAATTATGCCACCGCCCTGGATACGACCCGAAAGTTTGCTTTGTTGGAAGAAGAGGAGAAGGTCGCCCGGAGGGGCGCATCTACCAAAGAGAGGGTGGTAAGGGCGGAAGCTTCTCGGAGATCAGAAAGGGAGTTTAGGAAGCCACCCCCGAGGTAGAGGGAGTTCAGGCCGATGCCTCCAAATAATCAGGAGAGGAGGGCTCCGGCTCAGGTGAGCCATGTGGCTGGGGGAGCGGCGTATGTTCCTTTAAATAGGCCTTTGGGACAAATCGTTATGGAGATCAAATCAAATGCCTATTGACAGAGTTATACTTGAGGAAATACCCACCAGATAGGAGAAATGAGAGGTCCTACTGTATGCACCATAAGTTGAAGGGTCATACAATGGACGTTTGTAAAGACTTGCTTGAGCATGTGGAGCACCTAGCACATAATGATTATTTAAATAATTACATCGACCATGAAGTCATGACGGCTAGGCAAAGACCAAACCACAGACAGATGAACACCATTATCGGTGGGAGGACACTGGCCGGGGACTCTAACCGGTCTAGAAAGAATTACAGCCGGACTCGAGGGCCATAAGTATTGGCAATGGAACAGGCCTCAGGAATTCAGAATGGTTGGTCGATACTAGTGATGTTTACAGATGAAGATGCTTGTGGGGTGAGCTTCCCCCATGATGATGCACTGATAATCAAGGCAGTGATCAGCGGTACGGGGGTAGACAGGATCCTGGTAGATCTCGGGAGTGCGGTAGACATAATTTCCAAGGAGGCTTTGGATGGGCTCAGGGTGGAATATGCAACTGTGACTGACGACGGGACTCCCCTGTACGGTTTTGGGGGTTCAACAATCATTCCATTGGGTAGAATACAGTTGGCTATGACGATTGGGACCCATCCCCGGATTCAGATGATTATGATGAACTTCACAGTGGTAGACTGCATGAGCAGTTACCAGGTCATTGTTGGTCGACCTTTTATGATGAAGACAAAGGCTGCGATGTCGTGCTACTATTTAAAGTTGAAGTTGCCAACCCGGGACGGGATTGGGATTGTACGCAGAAGCCAGAAAGCAGCTCGAAGTTGCTTTGCTACCGTCTCGAGGGAGACTCTCTGCATTGAAGAAGGTGGCCGGAAGAGAAAAAGAAATGAGGACGGGGAAGGGACGAGCAAGACTCCAGGTCCTCGGTCAAATAAAGTTGTCCGGTTAGGGGCGGTTGAAGAGTTGGAATCGGTAGCGCTCTTCGGACCGGAGAAACATATAAAAGTAGGGGCAGACTTAGAAGAAGACCTGAAACGAGACCTGCTGAAGTTATTAAAGCAGTACCCGGATTTGTTTGCATGAGGGCATGATGATATGCCCGGTATAGATCCAAAATTTATCAACCATCGATTGGCGGTAGATCCGGCCCACAAGCCGGTCAAATAAAAAAGAGGGATATTCAACCAAGAGCGGTGCGAGGTGATGGGTGTCGAGGTAGAGAAGTTGCTGAGAGCCGAGTTTATCAGAGAGGTGAGGTACCCGAATTGGGTGTCGAATGTGGTTCTAGTGAAAAAGACCAGCGGGAAGTGGATGATGTGCGTAGATTTTACCGACCTCAACAAAGCTTACGCGACGGACAGCTTCCCATCGCCGAAGGTAGACCAATTGGTGGACTCAACAGCCTGCCATGGGCTGCTCAGTTTTATGGACGCATTCTCGGGGTACAACCAGGTCAAGATGCATCCTGGGGATGAGGAGAAGACAACCTTCATTACTGATCAAAGGCTATATTGTTATAAAGTGATGCCATTCGGTTTGAAAAATACTGGGGCAATATTTCAGAGGCTGGTGAATAAAATTTTCAAGCCCCTCATCGGAACGTCAATGCAGGTGTACGTTGATGATATGATACTAATGTCCAAGGAGCCAGGTTGTCATGTGGCCGATTTGAAGATGACTTTTGAGTTACTTAGGAAGCACAGTATGAGGTTGAACCCAGAGAAATGTGCTTTCGGGGTGGCATCAGGAAAGTGTTTTGGCTACATGGTGAGCTCTCGGGGCATAGAAGCAAATCCTCAAAAGATCTGAGCTGTTCTGGATTTTAAATCCCCCCGAACAGTAAAAGAAGTGCAAAGCCTAGCCGGCCGGGTGGCCACGTTAAATCGGTTTATTTCCCGAGCAACCAACAAGTGCCACCATTTCTTCAAGATTATTAAGAAGACAAAGATGGAGGTCAACTGGACGGCTGAATGCGAGGAGGCTTTCCAGCAGCTGAAGCAGTATTAGGGTGCCAACGACTCCCTGCCCTCCCCCAACGGCTAGTAGCCGTTGGGGTTAGGGTGCCTGTTGGAACCCTAAGGTTCCAACAGGAACCCTACGGTTCCAACCGGAACCCTACGGTTCCAACCGGAACCGTTCGATTCCGGTTGGAACCGGTGAACCGGTAAGGTTCCACCGGTTCGGACCGGTTCGAGTTGGGGTCGAACCCCAACCGAATTGGTCGGCCACGGTTCCGATTCCGGTTCCGAAATCGGAACCGGAACCTTTCGGTTCCAACCGGTTTGGTTCCGGTTCCGAACCGGAACCATGGTCGGGTCTAGTACCAAACATGGCATCAAACATGGCACCAAACATGGCACCAAATCCTCGGAAGTTTGACAATTTTTATTTATTTTTATTTTATTATTATTTTTTGTTGAAAATGACTTAAATAATTACAAATAACGGACTTTTGAATATTTTATCAATTTCGATCATTGAAACTTCAGAATTCGAAATTATTATGAACTTCAACGTTGTAGATATTTGAGTTTTCTTTAATCTGAAACTTGAATCACCTCAATCCGATATCAGAGTAAAACGTTATTGCCAAAATATGATAACTGTGCAAAGTTGGAATTTTCGAAATTGTACTTCGTTAGAACGCAATTTCAAGTTTCCAATCTCCAAAATCAAAATGTCAAGTCCGATTTTTACCTTTATTTGTTCCAAATTTCGTCCTAAATATTTCCATTGAGTCCCAATTTTATTTAATCTGCAAAATAAACTAAAACCCATCAAAATGTTCATAAAACTCGAGAAACTATACAAAATATTAAGTAAAAAGGGGCGGTAAATAATGATATATTTTCCGCTCATCACTCCACTCCACATCAACAGTCCACTTCATGACCGGTTCTGGAGCCACTGATTCCTCTGGCTCGCACACCCTATCGACGCAGGCAGCCATCACCATGTGCAATCTAGTTTTTACTACGCATGTTTCGCACGATCCAGCTGATGGCGCGGCTATTGGGTAAAATTGATTTTTCAAATTTTATCAATTCAGATGAATAATTGGTATCGTATACATATTGTAAATCTATATTTTATTTTATTCACTCATTACATTTATAAGTATCATAATTTCCTCAAATATGATTTTTCCCTTAATGCGGTTTAACCAAATATTCACAAAACGCTTTCGAAAACAATTTTGAAAATTCTACAAATTTTTCCGAACATCTAATTTTATCCATAACAACTAAATTTCACAAATCAAGCCAAATTGAATTAATTATAAATTAATCAAATTAATTCTCAAATTAATTGAATTATTATCTATAACCAAATCCAATTTGATCAATCTAAATAGTCTCATCATAAAGTTACTCTAAAAGAATTGAAGTCTGATAGAACTGTCACAAGCTGTTTGGAAGCTGAGAAAATGAAAGAAAATGACTGAGAAAACTTAAATCATTTTGGAGAGAATTATGTGTAAGTCTTGCAATACACGATTTATTAAGAATTACAAAGGCTATAAGCTTTATATACTGACTAATAACAGAAATCTAACTGACTGTTAACAAAACTCTAACTAACTGTTGATCTGTTATAACATATTTAACAGGTCAGCAGGGAAAACAACACTCAAGATATATTAATCTAATATCCCCCCTCAAGCTTATGGTCTAGGCAGACCATGAGCTTGAAACGCAAATCAACAAAGTGATCAAAGCTTAACGGTTTAGTCAACGCATCTGCAATCTAGTTGAAACTTGGAACATGCTCTACCAACAATTCATTTCGAGCTATGTGTTCACGAATAAAATGAAGATCAAGTTTAATGTGTTTGGTGCGAGGATGATAAACATGATTCTTGGCAATTGCTTCTGCGCTTTTGTTGTCGCACTAGATTTTAGGAGTTTGCAAAATGGTAATCTTTAATTCATTGAGCAGATAGGTAATCCATAGAATTTCAGAAGCCACTAGTGCCAATGCTCGATACTCGACCTCGGATGTGGAATGAGAGACTATGCTCTGTTTCTTGGAAGACCATGAAACTAAGTTTTTCCCCAAATAGACACAATAACCTCCTATTGACTTACGATCATCAGGGTCTGATGCCCAATCAGCATCTGAGTAGCCAGTGATAGTCAGCTTGCCACCGTGCATAAATTGCAGGCCAAAGTCTGATGTATTTTACAGATATCGCAGAACCCTCTTGCAAGCTTGCCAATGGAGTATTGTGGGATAGGCCAAGAATTGACTAAGCTTGTGAACATAGTACGAAATTTCAGGTCTTGTAAGTGTAACATATTGGAGTGAGCCAACTATACTTTTGTAGATAGTTGGATTCTCAAATGGTTTTCCTCCATCTGTCCATAGTTTTCCGTCGTGCTTGCTGGTGTAAGACACCCTTTACTTTCCAACATATGTTCCTTCCTGAGTATATCACCTATGTACTTTATCTGGGAGAGATGCAAGCCTTCTGTAGAGGCAGTGACTTCCATTCCCAGGAAATAACTGACATCACCAAGGTCTTTCAAGACATACGTGGAGCTGAGCTTAAAAATGACATTGTCAACTAAAGTTTGGTTAGAGCCAGTGATCAAGATATCATCAACGTAAATGAGAATCATGACAACATCTGATGTAAAATGTCTGATGAAGATGGAAGTATCTAAGTTGGAGATAGTGAATTCCCACTGTGTTGGTGATGCCTTCAGCTTTTCGTACCAAGCTCTGGGAGCTTGTTTCAGGCCATAAAGAGCCTTATTAAACTTGCAAACATGATAAGAGAGCTTGGGATTCAGGAAGCCTTCTGGTTATGATATGTAAACATCTTCATTAAGCAGCCCATTTAGAAATGCATTGTTGACATCTAACTGCCTGATTCTCCAATGATTGAATACTGCAATACTAAGCACAATTCTAATGGTGGAGGGTTTTACAACATGACTATATGTTTCAAAAAAGTCCACTCCAAGGGTTTGATGGAAACCTTTGCTACTAATCTTGCCTTGTACTTGGAAATTCTACCATCAGGGTTGTATTTAATTCTAAAAATCCACTTTGTGCCAATAATCTTTGATGCACATTCAGCTGGGACAAGAGACCAGATGTGATTCATTTCTAAAGCTTCATGTTAGGGTTGGTTCTCGAAGTGCCAATCCGGATCGTTTTTATGTCCGATTCATAAATACGAGCAATTGTATTTTCCATAATATTACTAATTTAACGGTAGCACCCTTGTCTTTTATATGTTTATTTGATCTAATTGCGATTAGATATCTGATTACGATTAGATAGAAACTGAATCTGTTCAGTGATACATGTATATTAGACAAAGACCCTAGGATTTACAGTATAATGTGTAGTTACAACGTAGTTTATAATTGACATTGGGAAGCACACAATTAATTTTTTATCCTTAAATAAAGTTCATGGTCATGATTTGCTAACATGGTTCGGTTAGTAAAATCCACTGAGACCAGTACATGTCGTATATCGTGACTTGGTCCGATGGTTTATCCCAGTGAACCATGAGTCTCTGGAGACTCGTATAGACATGAAGGTGTTTATTTGATAAGACACTGAACGACTTACTGAAGGTTTCCTAATAGATGGTACACCAACGTCAATATGAACCTTCTCGATTTGAGCGAGCATAGTGATCCTTCAACTTGAGAAATCATGGTGGATATATGAGCTATCATCCACACTTTGATGACAGTCACGTCAACGATCTAGTCATGATCAGACCTCCGCCTGTTTGTTGGGTGTGGACTGATGCTCATGATATCATGTGTGTATCAAGATAGGATCCGTCAATCCTGTGTATAGGGCGTAGGCATCCAGCACATGTTTATGATCTTGTAAATCCATGACCGTGGTGTAACATCGGAAACCAGTTCCGAGTGTTATTTTGTGATCGTAAATCGAAAGTCGACTGTATTAAATCGAACAAATTTGACGTTATGATCTATATCCCAGGTGTAATACGGATGGCCTGTGACGGAGGGATTATACGTATGTTATGAACTCGGCTTGCATAGTTTAGCGAGATTATCTGTGGTCGTCATAATCCATAAGTTGGTGGATTATGGACACGAAATTAGATTTCGTGACGGATAAACCTAAACTTAGAGAGTCCCACAATATGAAGTGTACTCATTGAGCACTTGGGCAACTCGATATGAATAATACAGATTATTCATAATACTTCACCGGATTAAGTGAGTTAATTCGGATCGTTTAATCGTTAAACGACAAGACATGTAATTAGGGGATTTTGTTCGCTAATAATTATTGTGTATTTGTATTTGATACATAATACGATCAGATACACATTAATTATTTGTCAAATGAGACTTTAACACATGCCATAAATATATGTGTTTATTATTTAATGTAAATAAAAAAATACCTAAATGGTTGTTTTAATTATTTATTTATTTAATTGTTAAATGATTAAATAATTGAAAAATTAAAATATCTTATCTTTTTGTCATAACTAGTATGACAAATGGTGACATATTTTTTGGACACTTGGCATGATTTAAATAAAATTTTGTTTGCCCAATTTTGATTGGTAAAAAATAAAGTTTGATTTGATTTTTGTTAATTTATTTGATAAATTTCAAAAAGACAAATATTCCCCAAAATCCCTTAAATTTCGGCCATATATAAAGAGAGAGAAAATTTGTTTTTTGATCATTATCTCTTTCTCCTTGCTGCCAAAACCTCCATGGAAATGGGTTTTCATTTTTTGCTTGATGATTCAAGCATACAAGTCAAGGAAAATCAAGAAATAGGCTTATGGAATTTTTAAGTTTAAGAGGTAATCTTCAAATCTCTAAAGATTGGAAATTTGATTTTTGTTTCTTGATTTCTTAGAAAGGTTATAGGGTTCCTTTACTTGT
>SKCR01025008.1:0-18524 GCA_019454045.1 Zanthoxylum bungeanum | reverse complement strand
CAAAGTGTCATGAATCCGAAATGTGTCAGTTGCAGATCAAAATCGCTTTCCTGAAAAGGAAACCTTTTGGAGGATGCTTTCAACATCCTGATGATTTTGTATAACCGACAAACAAGGTTTGCGGGTTATTCGATCCATGTTTGGATTGAAGCAAGCATAAGGTTCTTGAACTGACGTTTTGAAATTATCATAATGGTGTATGATTTGACTCAAAACGAAATAATTCTTGTGTATATAAGGAGGTTAGTGGGAGAGGGCACTGACAATGAAATTCCCATAAAACACTCGGTGAAAGCTTGGCTTTCATAAGAAATTCTCCGTAGAATTCTGGGAGTAACAACCTTTATTCAAGGAATAAAGATCTGCTGGGCTAGATTTGGAGTTGGCAACACTCTCTGAGAAATTGTACATTTAAAATGTACTTGTATTGGTGTCTCATACGCTTTGAGCATATGGAGTCATAATCGGGTCAATCCAAGTGATAGTCACTGGATTGAAGATCAAGAACATCTGTTAGTATCTGAGAGAACTAAAGATGTTGTCTTAAACTATGGAGATGGAGAACTTGAAGTGACTGGGATCACTGCTGCAAGTTTCCAAACCGGTAAATACTGCGGTACTATACAGTTTGAATATCGGTGCAGTGAGCTGGAAATATTCCGAGCAAGATAACTGTTGCCGAATTAACAACAAATGCGGATCATTGCTGCAGCTGAGGCAGCAATAGAAGCCATTTGGATCGATAATAAATCTAATTAGATTAGATATAGTTCTGTTAGCAGCTGAGCTAGGCATTAGCATAGGCTAAAGAATTAAAGGTCTCATCGACGATCCAGATATATACTTCTATATCATCTGATTCGTTCGGATCATACATCGTGGCGATGTGATGATCGTGTAAATCGCGTCAGACGATAATTAAGAAAATCCGCTGACGAAAACCTTTCCTCAGCAATTTGAGCGAATTGTACATAGTTCGAGTGTTAGACACTCGAGTGACTGGCTATGTGCCAAGTGGGAGATTGTTGGATAATATGACCCATAGCGTCACTATTTGTACAGATCACGGTGTTGCTGTACAAATTAACTATGTGACAAGGAAATTGCACTCTCATCATTTGTGATTAGATCACCATAGATGTATAAATGAAGAGAGGTCCATATGATTAGTTCCTGGATTGAGATGATATGAGACAGTATCAATCCCCGAAGGATTAATCATTAAATATCCCTAGCCGAAGTATTATCGAGACTGGACATCGATAATGCGGAATAGGCTAGTATTGCACTTGTGCGCGTTGTGAGGGCACAACGGCATAGTTCTCATATATATAAGTATTGGATACTTATGCAAGTGCAATAGGAGGTCGTGTTTCACCGATGGTACGGGAAACAGCTTCGCTCTGGATAGACCCCTCGGAATCCCATTGGTATTATGACTATGTGTCTATGGGAGGCCGAATCGAGGTAGGTGTGTATAGTCTTAACCTGAGACTTGCATCGCTAATACTTGCGATAATCGGTAAACTCTGGTCTTGGTGGTACAGGGCTTTAACCGGTTCTGGGTACACCGCTTCTGGGTTTATCAGGGAGTCGTAGTGTATTGGGTGTGATGTCGAGACGGAAGTGTCACTTCAGTCATATTGGAGTAGATGTCACGCAGGATATGGTACTAGTGCTCTTGAGTGTTGCGCAACCAATCGGGATATTGTGACCAGGTCATGTATATCCGATTATAGAGACTATGTTACCAAACATCCGACATGTGTTTCGGACGGGGCAGACACTTATCCAGCCCCAGCCCTAGCACGTGATTATCCGATACTGGGCCGATATACACAATACTACGGTATTCTACGCTTGATACAGATCTATATATTCCTGTAAGAATATTTCTGGAGAATTGGGTAGGCATGGCGCTTTGCTAGAAGCCAACCTTGTCTTGTAAATCTATATAAACGTAGTACAAGGTACTTACGTGTTCGGACAGTCCGACGATCGTATTTACTGCCAACATATCCGGAGATCTCATGGGTCGCTTCCTGAAGATTCACCGATGACGTATTACTCGCACTTTGATTAATCTGGGATTAATTAGAAGAGAGAGATAGAATTAATCTGGGATTAATTCGATGAGAGAGAAAATTAATCTGGGATTAATTACGGAGATATTTTATCTGGGATAAAATATTAATTAAAGAGAGAGAACGATTAATTTGGAATTAATCGATAAAATAATATATTCGATATATTATTAGAAATTGGATTTCGACGCGGAATTAAAATTAGATTTTAATTCGGGCAAACGAATTAATTTAGAATTAATTCGTTAGCGACGTGAATAGTGAATTCGCTAGGCGTAATCACTTAATTACGACGCGACGGAAAATTCGTGAATTTGGAATTAGCGAACCCGAGCCCGAGAGTGATTGCGAGCGCATTCGCATTTCGAATTCGAACGCGGCACGCGAGTCACATCAAGCGTCAAATCGCTAGTCGCGTCAATCGTCAAATCAATTGTCACTTTGAGTGATATGACTTGACAATATGTCACTTTATTAAAGTGAATAGATGTGATGTGACTTAAAGTTAAAAGTTGAAATGATGGAAAAGCTTTATTGTTTTAACTTTTGACTTTTGAATTAAAAAGATAAGATATATATATATTTTATTTATTTTACTTGGTAAATGAAATAAAAATTATATATATTAAAAATCTTTTTTCTCTCTCACACATGCACAGTACACGGTTTTGGGCAACATTTGGGAGCCAAAACGTTTTCTCTCTTCCCTCTCTTTTTCCCTCTGCATCTCACGGCTTCAAGCCGATTTCTTCTTCAATTTTTCTGGTTCACCGAATTTTTGAGAAGCAAAATGGAAGATGATTAGTGCTAGCACACTCTAGGAGTGATACAAAGGTGATAGGGAAACGAATTTGTGAGCATGGAATCTCAAAGCTTGGAGCTTTAATGGAGTTCATGCATGGCCGATTCTTGGAGGTTCAAGGAGGAGCAAAATCGCACAGCCCATTGCAAGAAGAAGCCATTGCCGAGCTTGGAGGGAGCTTAAAAACGCATCTTGTTCTTCATCCATCAAAACCGAATTCAATGTGAGTTGATTCCGCCACCTCCTTTGATGTGTTCATATGAAATGTTTTTATGCATGTTTGTGATCTTGTGGACTTGATTAAACTCCAACAACACGCAGGTCCAATTTAATAAATCGAATTTATTACAACAATTTCTAAAATTGCCCACCCGACTAATATCCATCCGATATACATTATTCATTCAACACAACCACGTATTCACACACATAAGCATGCTATCAATCAATCAATCAAATTAATTAATCTGATAATTAAGTGATCATCCAATGTTCAAACAACGATTTGATTTTGTTCGAGTCAAACTCGTTTTTGCGAATAAGTACTTAAAGTACGAATTCATGAATTAAATTAAACTACATCATTAAATCTAATTTAACATGTATTTAATACTAATTCACTATTCAATTCCAAATTAAATATTACACTTTTATTTAATAAACCTTTTACGATTTAAATTCCAAATCTAATCGTAACGCGTCTCAAAGACCGATTAACGTCCAACGTCAATTCAATTAAAGTCCAATGGGCTTTTGATTGATTTCTTAAGGCGTGGACTTTTGGTCAACTCGGGTCAAACCGATAACCAAAGTCCAATCCGGGATTTACCCCATAAGCCCATAAATCAATCTTGGCCCATTAGCCCCAATTGAACATTAAAGGTTCATTAGCCGCAATTGGGCTTTATGGTTAAGGTTTTGGGCCCAATTGGATCCAATCCACTTGGCCTAAACCAAACTTGATAAATCAAGCCCAATAGGCCCAATTACAACTTTAAATTCTAATTTCAAAAATTAGGCCCAATTAATTAAATCCAAAAATCCAATTTTCACAATTTAATTACCAAAAGTGCATTATATGATTAATCAACTAAATCAACATTTCCAAAACACTAAATTAGTCCAATTAATCATACTTAATTCATTATTACATGTCAAACACACATAATGAAAAATCAAACCCATTTACATGCTTCAATGCTCTCGGCCAAGGAAGGTGATTTTGTGTCCGATTCGGTTTCGATCCAATCGAACCTACAATCGACATCAAATCAACATCCAATTTGATTTCATACACATCCAATGTCACAAAACCAAAATTACCAAGACATTAGGGCAATGACACATTCGGCCAAGGTAAGGAATTTGGGGTTTTTGTCCAATTCGAAATCCAATCCAATTCGATTCAAATTAACATCAACCTAAATGATTCTAACTCATCAAACGAATCAAAATCACAAAATTCCAAGAATCCAAAATATCACAAACCATTCGGCCAAGGCATTAATTTTGGGGAAAATAATTCCAAATCATTTTTCATCAAATTAGTCCAACCAAAATGAATTTAAACATGTTATAAGCATACTCAAACAAGCAATTTATTCAAATCATGCTCAAATCACATTTACCCAAATTTTAAACCCTACAAATTTCATGCTTGCAACATTAGCTCATGATGCCATTGTTGGTTTTTCTAAGGTCCCAAGATCAAATCAAGACATGAAATAATGCATGAATACATCAACGGAGGTAGCGGAATACTCACATTGATCGGTTATGTCGATTTGAAGACGAATCAAGGCCAAAAACGTACTGCCTTGCTCACGCCACTGCAACCAGTCCATGCTCACTGTCTTGGCAGTTTCGGGTCTCAAAACGAAGCTCCAAACTCCGTCGGATGAGTCCCGCCTCATGGGTGAACCTCCCTACCACCTTCGCAAGACTCGTAGTGTGCTAGCACTTGCGGTTTTCACCATGAAAACCCAACCCTTGCTTCCCTTTAGTGTCACGTTTTTCTGGTTCAAAACCAGTCCCAAAATTCTGTTTTGGGCGTGAGAGGAAGAGAGAAAATGTGAGAGATGAAATTGTGTTAAGTTAAAATTGATTTACCAAAAATCAATTTATATTTATGCCATAATTTTTATTAAATTAATAATAAAATTATGACACAAAACATGCAATGGCTTAGAGTGTCAAACACTCAAACTCCATGCAATGACATTGAGTGCAATGTACACAATCTACATGCAAAGCATTAGAATGACATGTGTCATGTGGGCCCCACACGTTTCCAAATGAAAGTGGGCCCACGTGCACTCACGCGTTCGGGTTCAATATTTCCGAAATACCGAGCTTACGTCGCGACGTTAATTAAATCGAATTTAAATAAATAATTGCGCCTAGCGAAATTATTATTTACGTCGCTAACGAATTAATTCTAAATTAACTCGTTTGCCCGAATTAAAATCTAATTTTAATTCCACGTCGAAATCTAATTTCGTTTAATATATCGAATATATTAATTTACCGATTAATTCCAAATTAATCGTTATCTCTCTCTAGACGATATTTTATCCCGGATAAAATATCTCCGTTATTAATCCTAGATTAATTTTTCTCTCTCTTCTGTATAATCCCAGATTATTCAAGAGTGCGAGTTGTGCGTCATCGGTGGATTATCGGGAAGCGACCCATGAGATCCCCGGATAATCTGGCAGTAAATACGGTCGTCGGAGTATCCGAATCACGTACGTACCAAGTACTACGTTCTACCGATTTACGAGACAAGGTCGACTCCTAGCAAAGCACCAAGTCTACCCAATTCTCCAGACATATCCATTTAAGAATATTAAGATCTGTATCAAGCGTAGTATACTAATGTATTGTGCGTATCGGCCCAGTATCGGATAATCACGTGCTAGGGCTGGGGCTGGATAAGTGTCTGCCCCGTCCGAAACACATATCGGATGTCTGGTAACTAGTCTCTATAATCGGATATTCATGACCTGGTCATAATATCACGATTGGATGCGCATCACTTTAAGAGCACTAATACCGTATCCTGCGTGACATCATCTCCAATATGACTGAAGTGATACTTCCGTCTTGACATCACACCAAATACTCTACGATTCTCTGATAAACCCAGAAGAGGTGAACACAGAACCAGTTAAGATCCCCCACCACCAAAACCAAAGTTTACCGATTGTCGTAAGTATTAGCGATGTAAGTCTCAGGTTAAGACTATACACACCTACCTTGATTTCGGCCTCCCATAGACACCTAGTCATAATACCAATGGGATTCCGAAGGGTCTATCCAGAGCGAACCTGTTTCCCGTACCATCGGTGAAACACGACCTCCTATCGCACTTGCACAAGTATCCAATACTTATATATATGAGAACTATGCCGTTGTGCCCTCACAACGCGCACAAGTGCAATACTAGCCTATTCCGCATTATCGATGTCCAGTCTCGATAATACTACGGCTAGGGATATTTAATGATTAATCCTTCGTGGACTGATACTGTCTCATATCATCTCAATCCAGGAACTAATCATAGGGACCTCTCTTCATTTATATATCTATGGTGATCTAATCACAAATGATGAGAGTGCAATTTCCTTATTACATAGTTAATTTGCTACAACAACACAATGATCTGTGCAAATAGTGACGCTATGGGTCATTTTGTCCAACAGTACACATAGCCCATCCAAAAGTTGGGTATAGGGCATATCCCTAACAATTTGGCAACACAACAAGGGGCAAGAATCCACAGGGGAGCCAGAGGAAACTATGAAGGAGCAATACTCTCACCTACTCCCAAAAGAAGGTACGCTTCATACCATTAAGTGTGTTTGATTCGAGGACGAATCATTTTAAGGGGAGAGAATTGTAATGACAAGAAATTTTATAGCTCAATCAAAGTTGTAATTTGGAAAATGAGATAAATTCTCTCTGCACATTAGCGAAAATTTATAAAGATAATTAGTGGATCCAAATCCAAATGTTCAAGCCCAATTAATATTGGTGAGGCATGTAGGCCTTAATCACCAAGTATTAGCCCAATCAATATGTCTATTAAGAATTGTGAATTTTGGCCCAACTCCCCCATTTTCTTAAAAAGAGCCAAATCTTCAAGATATCTCTAGAAAATGCTTAGTACATTTAGAAACAAAATCAAAATAGAAAACCCTTCACTCCCCTCTGACAGAAAATCCTTTAGAGAGAAAATGAGTGAGTTTCATTTTTCTTGCTAAATTTCCAAGATAACCAAGACTAAACCATTTCAAATCAATCTTAGGTAGAAGGAAAGAAAGCTTGAAGAACCTATTATTGAAGAAAGAAGTGAATACAAGGTAATGGCGCTTAACCCAAATCTTGATTTGTTGAGTTTGGATGATTTGATGATTACGGTATATTATTAGCTTAAGATTGTTGATGATTGGATGATTATTGGGTTAAGAAAATAGTGCTAGTGAGGAACCCCCAAATTATGAAAATCCCTAAGTATGAAACTAAGATGGGACCTATAGAATGTATATAAGATGGAGTTGGAGGGTGTAATTGATGATACTTTGTGTGTTTTTTGTTGTGTTGTTGATGAGTGGTAATTATATCACTATTTCTCACTCATTTAACTTAATATTTTGTATAGTTTCTTCAGTTTTGTGAATATTTTGTAGATAAATAAAGTTTCAGGACTCTCTGGAGGTGATTTGGGGCCAAAATAGTGAAAAATGACAAAAATGGCAATTTTGTAATTTTGCGCGTCGCGACGCCTAACATGCGCCATGAGCTGCTAACGTACGCCGATGGACACGTGTTAGAATTTGAAAAGTTTGACTTGTGTCACGTGTCACTCCACGTGTTAGCCACGTCATCGTCCACACGTGTTAGAATGGTGCCGACAATCGCCATCGCCACGTGTCACTCCACGTGTTAGCCACGTCATCATCCACATCAGTAGTAGACCGAGTCAACGTGCCATGTCACCACCACATCATCATTAGCCAATCACAATGTGTCACGTGTCGCAATCCTACGGTGCCGACAATCACTATCGCCACGTGTCGCCACGTCAGCGCCACATCATCACCACATCAACGCCACATCAGTACAATTATTGAGTCAATTATCCAAAATGTCATGTGGCGGATAAGAATCTGAAGCAGCCAACCAGAGTACGACATGTGGCGCGTCGCGACGCGTACACCTTACCGAGGCCTATAAATTCAGCTCTATTTTCTGATTTCAGATGTATCTTCCTCTCTGTAAATTTCTGAATAAATAAGGAGTTTGTATCTAGTTTCTCTTTAGTTTTCTTTATTTTTCAGTTTTGTAATTAATTTAATTTACTTTATGTAATAGTAATTTACTTTCTTTACTTTTATAGTTTTTACTATTCAACCATGAGGAGGTAACTTCCCCCTGCTAGGGTGAAAGGTAAAACTTTTATTACTGCTATTTAGATTAATCTCCCTTAATTATAATATATTCACTATTTAAAATTTGACATAACAATGATATCGCTATATTGGTCGGTTGGTAATCATTTATAAACTAGTTTTAATCTAACTAATCATTGATACCGCCTGGTTGGTCGGTTGGTAATTTCCGCCTATATGGCTAGTTTATGGACTTAATTTGACTTAATCAGGTTACTGATGAGTGGTAAATCTATCACTATTTCCCACTCATTTAACATAATATTTTGTATAGTTTCTTGAGTTTTGTGAATATTTTGATGTGTTTTGTGTTATTTTATAGATATATAAAGTTTCAGGACATTTTGGAGGTGATTTGGGCCAAAACAGTGAAAATTGGATGAAAAGGGCATTTTGGTAATTTTCTGCATCACGACGCCTAAAATGCGCCGAACAGTGCTAACGTGCGCCGGGTCCACAAATCAGAATCTGAGAAAAGTTTGACTTTGCTAACATGCGCCGTGCCACGTGTCACCATCACAGCCGATCTGCTAACAAGCGACGTGCCACGTGTCAGCATCCTAAGGTGCCGACAGTCATCATCGCCACATGTGCCACGTGTCACTCCACGTCATTGCCACGTCATCAGCCACATCACCAGGTTGACCAAGTCAAGCTGCCACCTCACCACCACGTCATCATCAGCCAATCAGGAAGTGCCACGTGTCACAATCCTACGGTGCCGACAGTCTTCATCGCCACGTGTCACCACGTCAGCGCCACGTCAGCATCAATCATTGAGTATCTAATCCTTATCTGATATGTGGTGGATAATAATCTCATCGACCAATCAGAAGCCGCCACGTGTCACAATAATTGAAGCCCAACCACCTCGCCACGTGTTATCTTATCAGCTTATCCAGAATCTGCAAACCGGCGAACCAAAGCGTGCTACGTCGACAAAAGCTGGCGTAGCGACGCCAGAGGCCTTGGCGTCGCGACGCTGGAAGCCTACCGGGGCCTATAAATAGAGCTTCAAATTTCAGTTTTAGATGTACCACTCTCTCTCATCTCTTTGATGTAAAGAGAGAGTTTCTCTCTCTAGTTTCTTTTAGTTTTTAGTTTTTTTTAGTTTGTAGTTTTGTAATTAATTTTAATTATGTTTTGTTAATATAGTAATTTACTTTTTTTACTTTTTACAGTTTTTACTATTCACCATGAGGAGGTAACTTCCCCAGCTAGGGTGAAAGGTAATTATTTTACTGTTACTATTTAGATGAATCTCCCTTAAAAATAATATATTCACTATTTAAAATATTGACTTAAAAAGGATACTGCCAGATTGGTCGGTTGGTAATTCATTTTAATCTGGTTTAAACCTGACAAATCAATGATACCGCCAGATTGGTCGGTTGGTAATTTAATTTTGGTTCCGCCTTTATGGCTGGTTGGACTTAATTTGACTTAATCAGGTTACCGCCTTTATGGCTGGTTGGAAAAAGAATCACAAGTTTATATATTATTTTATGGGAGATATCTAAATTAGTAGTAGTAAAAGTAATTCCTTTTACCTTAGCATTTTATTTTATTGTAATTTACTTTTCAGTATTTACTTTACCGCATTTTTACTTTATGTCTTTTATTTTCAAGTTTTTACTAGCCCTAGTTATGTGTTGTAACTAAATTAGTTATCTGGGGTTGTGATGACTTTTAATATCACCGTTTTATAAGGGGTTAGATTATAGCTTGGGTAATATAAAGATTTATTTATTGAGTCTTAATCTTAATACTTTTTCATTAACTGGCCATTAATAAAATTGATCTGGTAAATCTAAAATGAACTAGACATAGGGATTTTAGGTTTCAGCCTTGGACTCAATAGCCCACGATCTTCCTTGAGGATAGATAACCCTTTAATAGATTTCCTTATAAGATAGGAATATACATGTCGGGCGGGGGTAGCCATAATTGGAACTTAAACTTAATGAATCCAGATAATTTGGTTGGCATAGACATATGGTTCAATTGGGTTAAACTGGGTATTTGTGTCTGACCATCGACAGAGGCTTACATATAATTTAGTCTTCCAGGTTAATAAATCAATATATTACCCAACTTTAAGATAACCACTTCATCTTTAAAATGATATTGGAAGAAATCACAGCCCTAGATAGTTTTTAATATTGAATTTTCTTAAAACCTACTTTCGAACCATTTTATTTACTTGCTTTTAAATTTAGAATCGTCACCATTTCAAATCAATCAATCAATCTGTTAGATACTAGTAATCATTTGACCTCATAAAATTAATAGATTAGATATTAAGTCCTCGTGGGATCGATATTTTTATACTACTTGAACGATACGTGCGCTTGCGTTATACGTGTGTGTTTACGCCGGTCAAGTTTTTGGCGCCGTTGCCGGGGACTTATTTATCTTTTACTATTAGTTTAGGGGTTATATACCTTTACTTGTGTCTAATTTTCTTTTTACTTATTGTTTTTGTTTTCTTGTGTTTCAGGTTTTCAGAAACTTCATGAGACGAACCAGAAGTTTTGAACTACGACCGCTTGACCCAGAAATTGAACGAACCATCAGACAGTTGAGAAGGGAAAGGCGAGAAGGCCAAGAAGCTTTAGTCAACATGGAACCTGAACCTTTGAACGTTGCACCACCAATTCCCATTCGAGACAGAACCATTCCGGTGGTTGACAGACTCATTTCCTGTATTGTACTTCCTCCCTTACCAGCAAATGCGTGTGACATCAAAACATGCATTCAGATGATTCAGCAGTCAGTTCAATTCGGGGGGAATGCAACTGAAGATCCTAATGCCCCCATCAGTAACTTCCTGGAAGTTTGCGGCACTTTTAACTACAACAGAGCATCAGAAGAAGTAATGAGACTGCGAGTTTTTCCATATTCCCTGAAGGATAGAGATAAAGCTTGGCTACATTCACTACCAGCAGGTTCTATCACAACTTGGAACACTTTAGCCACCAAATTTCTTGCAAAGTACTTTCCACCAGCCAGAACCGGAAAATTGAGGAATGACATCACATCATTTGTACAACAAGATTCAGAATCCCTCTGCGAAGCTTGGGAAAGGTACAAAGATTTGCTCCGGAAATGTCCTCACCATGAGATTCCAAAATGGCTTCAAGTCCAAACATTCTATAATGGGCTTTCTGGAATAATGAGAACCACAATCGATGCTGCTGCTGGAGGAGCCTTGATGGAAAAAGGAGAAGATCAAGCCTGGGACCTAATCGAAGAAATGGCCAACAACAATTCCTTGTGGCCAACAGAAAGGAGCATGATCCAAAGAATTGCAGGAATTAATGAAAGTGGAGCTAATACAGCAGTCAACACCAAGCTAGATCAGATATGCAAATTTATGGAAACTCTTACCATTGGATCCACAAGTTCACCTTATGGAGGAGCACCAGAGTCGAACCAACTTGAAGAAACGGTGAATTTTGTCAACAATTTCAACAGACAGGGGAACAATCCATATTCCAACACCTACAACCTAGGGTGGAGGAATCATCCCAATTTTTCATGGAGCAACAATTCAGGCCAACAGCAGAACTATCCACCACCTGAATTCCAGTAACAGAACAAAATCCAGAAGCAAGCAAATGAACCAGGAATAACAGAAGTGTTGACCCACTTGAAAAAAGTTAGAAGCAAAACACGATTCTCAAGCAGCATTAATTCAAAGTCAATCTGCTTCTATTAAAGCACTGGAGAATCAAATGGGATAACTGGCAAATATTCAGAGTTACAGACCGCCAGGTACCCTTCCTGGCAACACAGAGCCAAATCCAAGAAACATGGGGAATGAGCAATGTCATGCCATCATATTAAAAAGTGGTATTGAAATCAACAAAGATGTTGGAGCCAAAACAACTGATGAGGAAGTTCCAAAAGTAACAAAGCAACAGATGGAGGAAAAAGAAGAAAGGAAAAAGAATAGATCACTCCACCTTCACCTTTTCCTCAACGTCTTCAGAAGAACAAATTGGAAAAGCAATTTTCCCGGTTCCTGGAGATCTTCAAAAAGCTGCATATCAACATTCCATTTGCAGAAGCATTGGAACAAATGCCCACCTATGCCAAATTCATGAAAGATATTCTTTCACGAAAACGGAGATTGGGAGATTACGAGACAGTAGCATTAACAGAAGAATGCAGCGCTATCATTCAGAGGAAACTTCCCCCGAAGTTGAAAGATCCTGGCAGTTTCACTGTTCCTTGCGTCATAGGAGAACATAACTTTGTTAAGGCTTTGTGTGATTTAGGTGCGAGTGTTAACTTGATGCCTTTTTCTATTTTCAGGAAATTACAGATTGGAGAAACAATGCCAACTTCAGTCTCACTGCAACTTGCTGATAGAACGCTCGTATTTCCAAGAGGCGTAGTTGAGGATATGCTGGTCAAGGTTGACAAATTCATTTTCCCAGCAGATTTTATTGTTCTTTGTATGGAGGAAGACGCAGACGTGCCAATCATCATTGGGAGACCATTCTTGGCTACAGGTCGAACCATTATTGATGTACAAAAAAGAGAATTAACCATGAGGGTACATGACCAAGAAGTAACATTCAATGTTTTCAAGGCCATGAATTTCCCAGATGATGAAAAGAATGGGAAATGTTTCAAACTCGATGTGATACACAATACCATTCAGAACTCTGATGAAAGACAAAGTTCTATTGACAAACTTAAAACATGTCAATTGCCTGTAAAGCCTAAAGATAAAGCATCTTTTGTACTGAAGGAGCCAATTCTTGCACTACAAGCAAGAGAAGAGAAACAGTTCCACCAGCTCAACGAATTGGAGGATTTTCACAATCAGCCTTTTGATGATGCCAAATTGTACAAAGAAAAGGGCAAGAAGAGACATGATGAGAAGTTAGTGCGCATACAACTGGAACCAGGGCAGAAGGTACTGTTAAACAAATAAAGGGTGAAATTCTTCCCATGGAAGCCAAAATCACAGTGGTCAGGTCCATTTGTGATCACCAAAGTTTTACCAAATAGAGCCGTTGCGATACATGATCCTGACGCTAACAAAACTTTCAAGGTTAAAAATAAGCGTGTCAAGCACTGCTGGGGAGAATCATTTGAGCGACAAAAAGAAAGTGTTACACTTTCAGATCCAGCTTATCGTTCGAGAAGTCAAGTCTGGCTGACGACTTTAAACTTAGCGCTAGCAGTGAGGCAACCCATGCAATTTGTGTATATATTGTGATTTGGTGTGTTTTATTTTTGTGTGTTTAATTTTTGCAGGTTTAGTCATTTCAAGATGGAAGAAGATCTCGCAAATCTTTGCAAGCAATTTCCTTCTCTCCTTCAAAAATCTCTGATGAAAGTATACAAAGCTCGCTTGGAACGAATGAGACTACTAATGATCAAAGGTATTCCTACTGACATTCGTTGGCTAATTGAAGCACGGGTCCGATTGGCAGGTGAGTCTTCTGACTCTTTTATTTCACATCTGCCTGGCTTAGGAAAGAGCACATATGCTAAAAAGAGAAGAGCCAAAAGAATATGTGTTTGTTATAAATGTGCTCGCATATTTTGTAATACTCGTTGTCGTTCTTTAGGAATGGTGTCCGATAACCGCGAAGATAAGATTAACTTCATTAGGGATGGCTTGAGTAAGGATTCTTTGGATGACATATCTAAAACTCTTGAGACGCATCCCAGTGGATGTATGTATCATGAAATTCGCATGTTATATGCACAATTCCAAAAGGAAAGACAACTGTTAAGTCTCGGGAATCTGACTCAAAAAGACCCTGTTTGCCAATTTATAAGAAAATTGGATGGGAAGCTTGTCCCTGACGCATAGATGTCAATCAAGCCGTTACTTTTCTTGTAAATATTATATCTCTTTGTCTTTTCCTAATAGTTGTGATTTGTTTTGTTGTATTCTTTTAATTTTCTCCGACAAGATCCAGACCTTTTTGACTATCACGATATTAATTCGCTATTAATCGTCCTCTGGAAGATACTTGTGCTATTTTTACTCACCTTTTTCAGGTATTATAAATTCAACCCGTCATTGCACTTTTGAAGGCATCCAGAGTTGAGAAAGAAATACATATAAAAATGGAAGCCACTTCAAGAAGACGAGTTGAAAACATCTGTGTGTTTTGCGATAGTAGTGTTGGTACTAAACCACAATAGGTAGAAGCAGCACATGAATTGGGTCGAGTCTTAGCTGCAAGAAATATGCACTTAATATATGGCGGAGGCAATCTTGGACTAATGTGGATCATTTCAAAGGCTGTACAGGAAGGAGGCAGTCATGTTTTGGGAATCATCCCAAAACCCTTGGCAGAGGCAAATCATATTGGATCATCAAACGGAGAGGAACTGATCGTGCCAGGTATGTCTGAACGACTGATAGAAATGATTAACCGTGCTGATGCTTTTATCGCTTTGCCAGGTGTCTTGGGTACATTGGAGGAAATTTTTATAGTTCTATCTTGGGCGAACCTGAACATACACCAGAAACCACTTGGACTGCTCAACATTGATGGATTTTATGATTTTCTTTGTGTGTTTCTTGATGATGCTCGAAGAAATAGGTTCGTGTCAAAACCTTAGAAAGAACTCCTCTTTACTGACAGAACTGCTCCGGATCTAATAGACCAACTCATAGCCTATGAACCACGAGTTGACCCTATTCTTTCAAAGATAAATTGGTCCGAGGACGATTTTGGTAAGAGGCGTCGGATTAATCTGGATCTTAACCTTTAATTTCCTGTAGATTTTCAGCTAACCAGGTACGACCTTCCTAACTCTCCTTTTACTGTTTAAGACATTGGGGACAATGTCTCATTTAGGTTTGGGGGAGGGAATTAGTTGATCAGTACCTTATTTTAGTTTGTGTGTTGATTTTATTTTTAGTCCAAAATTTTTCGAAAAATACAAAAAAATTGGAAAATTTTCAAAAATTACAAAAATATTTTGCATTTTTATTTGACTAAAAAGGTGAAATTGGTAAGAGATAGCTGAGTAAGGAGTTTCCACTCCTGAGACGTATCTCAAGCCTATTTTCGAAATAAGTTAATTTTTGTTTATTTCATTTTGAATTATTTAATTTGTGAATTCTCTTTAAAACGGACTAAAATGGATCTTCATATGCTCAGTTGACAGATATTATCAACATATATAGTAACATACGGACATGAGCTAAAATTGAAAAGTTTGTAATATTCAGTGCTCTAGTTTAATTGGAGGAAACATCTCAAAAAGCAATGGAGTAAAAAAAAAAAAAACATATGAGATCTGAGTTATTAAGTCTGTAAGGGTGTTTTAACACCTAGTGCCCTAAAACCAACTGGTTTGTGAGTCACTGGCCCAAAGCTTGTTACATGGATTGAAGATGCTGCAAAAATATATATATATCTGAAGTCTGAGTAATTAAGTCCGTAGGGGTGTCTTAACACCTGGTGCCCTAAAGCCAACTGGTTTGGGAGCCACCGACCCAACACTCGCTACATAGATGGAAGATATTGTATATAAATAAAAAAAAAATCAAGGAAAAAATCTGAAAAATCCGAAAAATTATTTCACTGCTACAAAAAGGTGTGAAATCTGATAGAACTTTAGGACAAAAATATTACTCTCTTATCAACTGAACTTATGACTGTTGTGGGCAAAAATAAGTTGTTTAATATTTTGTTGGCTGTGCATATGAAGAATGGTAAATATAATCGGAGAATTTACTTATTCAGTAATTTAGAATAAATCAAAACAACTATTGATTTGGAGTAGAATTTTCACCTGATTAGTCACTAACATCTTCATTATCTTTTCGCTTGTCTTTTTGCTTTTGTGTGCATTAGTTTTACTACCTTTTTACTTTTGTAAAATGTTTGTGGGTATCATTGCTGTAAAGCCTCACGAGACTACAACTCGTCAACTAGGGACACCTAGGGGTTTAAAGGCTTGTTGCATCAGCTAAATGCAACCGTGATCCCTACGAAAGTGGCTTAGTTAATTTATTTATGTTATTTTATGTTTTACTCATTGAGAATGATGTAAACGTATTATCGGAAGTAAAATCTTGGCTAGCTAACTAATTCCAAATGAAATATTTGGGATAGACAAGTTATGTACTTGGGATTCAGATTATGTTAGCGATAAATTCGCAAGATGGATTTTAATGATGCAACACTAGAAGACTTAGATGCACGTTTGCGGATATTACAAAAGTTGTCGAAGCACATTAGTAATAAAGAGCAAAATAATGTGAAGACTAGCGCATATTGAAGAAATTCTTGTATGGTCTTAGCATAGGCCTCTATTTGTAAAGTGAGTTGTTTATTTAAGTCTCTAAGCTCGTAGGTGTTGGGGTTGGTGCTCAGAGTGCCAATAAAGTAAACGCATTGAGACCGGTACATGTCGTATACTGGAATATATGATTCCAATGCTTTCTTAATGAACCATGAGTCTTGGAGACTCGTATAGACGTGTAGGAGTTGTCTACCTAATGAATATACGTAGGCGAGAACGTGCCAAAGCTGTGAGCTGAAATATATTCATGGGATCCACATTTCACTATTTGTATTTAATTTAATTATTAAATCTTTGAATTCTGTTTGGGGATTATAGTATTGCACGATTTAGTAGGAGGGGAATTTTTAGGTTTAAAATCCATGATCTAGTTAATACTTTCGATATTATATGAAACTGCTTATTTTCTGTTAACCATTTTTCGTAATCTATATGATAGATTTGTGATGGCGGCACAATCGACTAATCTGTTTGCCCGTATGTTGGATACGAACAAACTTATAAGCGTTGAGAACTTCGCCAATTAGGATTTGGATTTAAGGATTGTCCTTGATTCCGAAAAGTTGGGATATGTACTCGATGGTCTGCTGCCCCTTGCTGTGTCTGAGGATGCAACACCGCTGGAACTCCAAGTTTTCCAAGCTTGGAAAGATGATGATTTAAAAGTTAAATCATACATCTTAAGTTCACTGGCACCGGTACTCAAGAAACAATATTATAGCGTGACATATGCGTATAGTATGATGATGTGATTAAGAGAATCGTATATGAACCAATAACATATTATTGTTCATAAAGTTGCGATGGAACTGTTCCATGCGCGACTGGACGAGAGGCACACTGTGAGCTCGCATGTTCTTTACTTGATCGATTTGATCGAACAACTGAGGAAACATAATCTCCATCTGAATGACATTCTCAGTAGGAGTGTCATTATTGGTTAGCTCTCAGGTTCTTATCGCCAATTCGTGATGTATTTCAACATGAATGGTATTAATTGTTCCTACCATGAACTACATAGGATGCTGATCACGGCGGAATATGACCTAAGGAATGGAGTACCGACTCGCCCTCCGAAACCTACTTCACTCTCTGCTTTTTCCCAGGCCTGGCCAAAGGGAAAGAAGACGAAAGTGAAAAAGAAAAAGGGTTTCGGTCCTCCACCATAAGGAAAGATAGTAAAGCCCAAAAGGGCTTCTAAAGATAAATGCCATCACTACAGTAAATTCGGGCACTGGAAAAGGAATTGTCCTGGCTACATTGCCCAGATAAGGAAGGAGAGAGCATCTACATCATGTACATTTTTTTTTAATTTATTGATATCTGACTGGCTTGTGAAGCTGTTACATCCAGCTGGATTTTGGATTCTGCTTGTCCTGTTCACATTTGAAATTCGTTGTAGGTGCTGAAGGAAAGTAAGAAAATGAATCCTGGAGAGATGCAGTTGCGCTTTGGGAGTGGAGACTTTCTAGATGCAGTTGCAGTGGGAGTATGGGAGATCCTTTTGCCGAATGGCAGCCTTTTGTTGTATGATTGCTACATTGTACCAGGATATGTAGCGAATATTATATCTCTTTTTGTATTAGATACAGAAGGTTATCATGTTAATATTAAGAACTGTTCTTTGTATTTATATGATAAACGTAATATTCAGATCTTTTGTTGTCCAAATGAGCATGGTCATTATACATTGCATACTTCTAGAGATATTTTGAATACTAGGATTAATAAACGTAGTTTACCTGTTGTTAATGTTAGACAGTAATGACCCATAGCGTCACTATTTTGTAAATGATATTGTATTATTGTACAAAATTAACTATGTAGTAATAAAATTGCCTTTTACCGTTTTGTAATTTATTTACTTTGATATATAAATTGTAAAAGTCC
>SKCR01025007.1:0-18539 GCA_019454045.1 Zanthoxylum bungeanum | reverse complement strand
AAGAAATGAAAAGAAATGCTAAGGCAAAATGAATCAACTTCTACTATTTACTATTTAGGTATCTCCCAATAAATATATATAATTTTGTGATATTTTAAACCAACAACCGTCCAGAATGGCGGTATCCTGATTAAGTCAAATTCAAATATAACCAGCCATAAGGCGGAACAAAAATATAAACTTAAACCAACCGACTAGTATGGCGGTATCCTTTATTAATTCAGATTTTAAGTAGTTTATATATTATTTTAAAGGGAGATTAATCTAAATAGCAAAAGTAAAAGTATTACCTCATTACCTCAGCATAGAGAAGTTACCCCCTCATAGATGGATAGAATTACTACTACAAAGCGTAAATAAAACTGAATAAAAGAAGCAAATAAGAAGACTCTCTTTTATTTATAAGGATTTCAGAGGAAGAGGTACATTTGAAACTAAAAATTCGAAATCTATTTATAGGCAAAAAAATCTAATTTTTTATTATTATTTTTCTGATTTTATTTTTTTATTATTTTATTATTATTTTTTTGGATCGCTGAATTTTCGACATGTGGCATGGTGTGCTAAAAAAGACGGCTCGTTGAATTTTTGACATGTGGCATGGTGGTGCAATTACCAAAATACCCTCGGTGTCGGGACGCCCAAAAATTACCAAAATACCATTTTTGCCAAATTTCAAAGTTTTGCTCCAAATCACCTCCAGAATGTCCTGAAACTTTATTTATCTGCAAAATAACACAAAACACATCAAACTATTCACAAACTCAAGAAACTATACAAAATTTAAGTTAAATGAGTGGGAATAGTGATAGTTTTACCACTCGTCACACCCCCAACCTAACATTTTGCTAGTCCTCGAGCAAAATAAAATAACATAATAAAAATTTAACTAAGCCATTTTCGTAGGGATCACGATTGCATTTAGCATATGCAACAAGCCTTTAAACCCATAGGTGTCCCTAGTGGACGAGTTGTAGTCTCGTGAGGGTTTACAGCAATGATACCCACAAACATTTTATAAAAGTAAAAAGATAGTGAAACTAATGCACACAAAAGCAAAAAGACAAGAGAATAAGAAGTTAGTGACTAATCATGTGAACTTCTATTCCAAGTTATTAGTTGTTTTGTTTCATTCTAAATTACTAAATAAGTAAATTCTCCGATTATTTTTACCATTCTTCATATACACAGCCAACAAAATATTAAACAACTCATTTTTGCCCACAACGGTCATAAATGCAGTTGATAAGAGAGTAATATTTTTGTCCTAAAGTTTTATCAGATTTCACACCTTTTTAGTTTTGTAGTAATGGATAATTTCTGATTTTTCTGATTTTTTTCTTTGATTTTTCATTTTTCAATTTTTTATTTATATACAATATCTTCCCTCTATGTAGCGAGCTTTAGGTCGGTGACTCCCAAACCAGTTGGCTTTAGGGCATCAGGTGTTAAGACACCCCTACGGACTTAATTACTCAGACTTCAGATATATATATATATATATTTCATCATTTTTGATCCATGTAACGAGCTTTGGGCCAATGACTCCCAAACCAGTTGGTTTTAGGGCACTAGGTATTAAAATACCCTTACAGACTTAATAACTCGGATCTCAGATGTATTTTTTTTTTTAATTTATTCCATCATCATTTTTTTTTTGAGATGCTTCTCCAATTAAACTATAGCACTGAATATTACAATCTTTTCAATTTTATCCTATGTCCGTATGTTACCATGTATGTTGATAATATCTGCCAACTAAGTATATGAAGATCCATTTTAGTCAGTTTAATGAAGAATTTACAGATTAAATAATTCAAAAGTGAATAAACAAAAATTAACTTGTTTTGAATTAGGTTTGAAATACGTCTCAGGAGTGGAATTCCTTACACAGCTATTTCTTACCAATTTCATCTTTTTAGTCAACATAACAGCCACATATTTCTACTAGTCATAAAACTATAATTTACATGTTTTTTTTTTTTAAAGCTCTCGCTGACGAAGGATTGTTCACAACTAGGACTCCCCACTCAAGGGTTCAAGCGACCAAGTGAACGCACCTTTTTATACCTTATGGTACGTGCCAATGAATTTATGGTGTGTGACTAACTGTCGAATGGACTTCCCGTTGTAGATTCCCCAGAGGGAAGGTGGAGCGAGGCTCACTTAAATACCCAAGCCCCTTAGGCTCTTATCGCTTGTTGTCAGGAATAAACAACGAGTCCTCCAAACTAGTCTGTCACAACACGCTACAAGTGAATGATTATCTAGGTGCCTCCACAGCTTTTCCTTATAAAAAGGTAGTGAGTGAAGGAAGACACCAAACCATCACCTAGCTTTAAATATGCCCTTTTTTTTATTAATTTTTTAATTTTTTTGTATTTTTCGAAAATTTTGGACTAAAAATAAAAACACAATACAAACAAGTACTATTAACTATTCATCACCCCCAAACCTAAATGAGACATTGTCCCCAATGTCTTAAACAGTAGAAGAAGAGTTTAGAGATATAATACCTGGTTGGCTGAATTACTACAAGCAAATTAAAGGTTAAGATCCAGATTAACACGACGCCTCTTACCACGATCATCATCAGACCATTTTATCTTTGAAATGATAGGGTCAACTTGTGGTTCATAGGCTATGAGTTGGTCAAGTAGATCTGGAGCAGACCTAGCAGTAAAAAGGAGTTCTTTCATAGGTTTTGACACGAACCTATTTCTCCGAGCATCATCAAGAAACACACAAAGAAAATCATAAAATCCATCAACGTTGAGCAGTCCAAGCGGTTTCTGGTGTATGTTCAGGTTCGCCCAAGATAGAACTATAAAAATTTCCTCTAATGTACCCAAGCCACCTGGCAAAGCAATAAAAGCATCAGAACGGTTAATCATTTCAACCAATCGTTCAGACATACCTGGCACGATCAGTTCCTCTCCGTTTGATGATCCAATAAGATTAGCCTCTGCCAAGGGTTTTGGGATGATTCCCAAAACATGACTGCCTCCTTCTTGTACGGCCTTTGAAACGATCCCCATTAGTCCAATATTGCCTCCGCCATATATTAAATGCATATTCCTTGCAGCTAAGACTCGACCCAATTCTTGTGCAGCTTCTATGTATTGTGGTTTAGTACCAACACTACTACCACAAAACACACAGATGTTTTCAACTCGTCTTCTTGAAGTGGCTTCCATTTTTTTTTACTATGGATGTCTTCAAAAGTGAAATGATGAATTGAATTTATAATACCTGAAAAGGGTGAGTAAAATAATAGCACTATATCTTCCAAATGACGTTAATAGCAAAATAGTAAAATAAATCGTGAGAGTCAAAAAGGTCTGGATCCTGTCGGAGAAAATAACAAAACAAATCAATTATTAGAAAAAGACAAAGAGATATAATATGTACAAGAAAGTAACGGCTTGATTGACATCTATGCGTCAGGAACAAGCTTTCCATCCAATTTTCTTATAAATTGGCAAACAGGGTCTTTTTGAGTCAGATTCCCTAGACTTAATTGTTGTCTTCTTTTTGGAATTGTGTGTGTAATTTGTGAATGGCTATATGAACATATCCACTGGGATGCGTCTCAAGAGTCGAAGAAATATCATCTACAGACTCCTTACTCAAGCCATCCCTAATGAATTTAATTTTATCTTCACGATTATCAGACACCATTCCTAAAGAACGACAACGAGTATTGCAATTCCAACGCGCACATTTGTAACAAACACCCATTTGCTTAGCTCTACGTTTCTTTGCATAGGTGCTTCTTCCAAAACCAGGTAAATAAGAACTACAAGTCTCAGAAAACTCACCTGCTAGACGGATACGTGCTTCGATTACCCAACAAATATCGGTAGGAATACCTTTGATCATCAGTAGTCTCATTCGTTCCAAGCGAGCTTTGTAAACTTTCATCAGAGATTTTTGAGGGAGAGAAGGAAATTGCTTGTGAAGACTTACGAGAGCTTCTTCCATCTTGAAATGTCTTAATCTGCAAAAACTAAACACACAAAATTAAATCATACCAAATCACAATTTATACAAAAATTGCATGGGTTGCCTCCCTGCGAGCGCTAAGTTTAAAGTCGTCAGCTAGACATGACTTCTCGAACGTTATGCTGAATCTGAAAGTGTGATACTTTCTTTTTGTCGCTCCAACGGTTCTCCCCAATAGTGTTTGACACGTTGACTGTTAACTTTGAATGTGTTGTTGGTGTTGGGATCCAGTAACTCAACAGCTCCATATGGTAAAACCTGAGTGATCACAAATGGACCTGACCACCTTGATTTCAACTTTCCAGGGAAAAGTTTCAACCTTGAATTGTATAACAACACACTGTTGCCTTGGTTTCAACTGCCTGTGCACTATTTTTAGGTCATGCCATTTCTTGGTCTTTTCCTTGTACAATTTGGCATTCTCATAAGCTTGTAGACGAAATTCCTCCAATTCATTAAGTTGGTGAAGTCTTTTCTTTCCTGCAGCTTGTGGATCAAAATTCAACTTCTTCAGTGCCCAGTACGCCTTGTGTTCAAGTTCAACTGGCAGATGGCATGCTTTCCCAAACACCAATCGATATGGGGACATACCAATGGGTGTCTTGTAAGCTGTGCGGTAGGCCCATAATGCATCATCCAGTTTTTGTAGACCAGTCCCTCCTTGTTGATCCAACGGTTCTCTCCAAGATTCTTTTGATTTCTCTATTTGAAACTTCAACTTGCCCATTTGACTGTGGATGGTAGGCTGTAGCAATCTTGTGAGTAACTCCGTATTTGGATATGAGTGCATCAAAATATCTGTTGCAGAAATGTGTGCCACCATTACTGATAATTGCCCGAGGTGTTCCGAACCGAGTGAAAATATTCTTTTTCAAGAATTTGATCACCACTTTTGAATCATTGGACGGTGTAGTGCAATTGCTTCAACCCATTTTGAGACGTAATCTACAGCAACCAAGATGTAGAGGTTTCCGAATGATGGAACAAAGGGTCCCATGAAATCAATTCCCCATACATCAAATAACTCTACTTCTAGAATATTTTGCAATGGTCCTTCATTTCTCCTTGAAATATTTCCTTTCTCTGGCACCTGTCACATTGAAGAACAAACAAGTGAGCATCTTTAAAAAGAGTGGGCCAGAACAAACCTGATTGAAGGACTTTAGCTGCAGTTTTATTCCCGCTGACTGAGTGTCCGCCGTATGGTGATGAATGACAGTGCTGCAAAACACTGTTGACCTCTTCCTGTGGAAACACATCGTCTCAGTAATTGATCAGCACATCGTTTGAATAGGTACGGCTCATCCCAAACATAATGTTTGACTTCTTTGAAGAATTTCTTCCGCTGCTGAGTTGTCCATTCTAACGGCCATTTTCCTGACACAATGTAATTAACATAATCAACATACCAAGGTATTTCCTGCTGTTTTATGGTAAATAGCTGTTCATCTGGAAAAGTTTATTTGATTAATAGGTCTTTGCTAGCTATTTCTCCATTTTCAAGCCTTGATAGATGATCTGCCACTTGGTTTTCTGTTCCTTTCCTGTCTCTGATCTCTACATCGAATTCTTGCAGAAGAAGTATCCAACGGATCAATCTGGGTTTGGCATCTTTCTTCGAGATCAGGTATTTGATTGCTGAATGATCTGTGTAGACCACCACTTTGGGACCCAACAGATAAGAGCGGAATTTGTCAAAAGCCAACACAACTGCAAGTAACTCCTTTTTAGTGGTTGTGTAGTTAAGTTGAGCTTCATTCAAAGTTCTGCTGGAGTAGTAAATGGTGTAGAATATCTTTGCCTTGCGTTGTCCCAAAACTGCACCTACAGCAAAATCACTAGTATCACACATTACCTCAAATGGAAGGGTCCAGTCTGGTGCTACTATGATGGGGGCAGAGACCAGCTTCTGTTTTAAGATCTCAAAAGCTTACTGGCATTCCTTGGTGAAGTTAAATGTCACATCTTTTTCCAGAAGATTGCAAAGAGGTTTTGCAATTTTGGAAAAAAATCTTGATAAATCTCCTGTAAAATCCAGCATGTCCAAGAAAACTCCGAATTCCTTTGACTGATGTTGGTGGAGGTAGTTTTTCAATTGTCTCAATCTTTGCTTTGTCTACCTCGATTCCTTTTTGTGAGATCCGGTGTCCAAGAACTATGCCTTCTTACACCATAAAGTGGCATTTCTCCCAGTTAAGTATCAGGTTTGTATCTTCACATTTGTAATACCTGTTCAAGATTTAACAAACAATGATCAAAAGAATCTCCAAACACAGAAAAGTCATCCATAAAAACCTCCATACTTTTCTCCAGCATGTCTGAGAAGATAGCCATCATACAACGCTGAAATGTGGTTGGGGCATTACATAATCCAAATGGCATCCTGCGGAAAGAAAAATTACCATAAGGACATGTAAATGTGGTTTTCTCTTGATCTTCTGGGGCGATGGCAATCTGATTGTATCCTGAATATCCATCTAGAAAGCAATAGAACTCATGTCCTGCTAATTTGTCCAACATTTGATCAATGAATGGTAATGGAAAATGATCCTTCCTTGTGGCTTTGTTCAGCTTCCTGTAGTCCATACATACTCTCCATCCAGTCACCGGTCTTGTTGGGATTAGCTCATTCTTTTCATTGGTAACTACAGTAATTCCTCCTTTCTTCGGTACACATTGCATAGGACTTACCCAACTGCTATCTGAGATGGGGTAAATGATGCCAGCATCCAACCATTTGATGATTTCTTTCTTCACAACTTCCTTCATGATTGGATTGAGTCTCCGTTGATGTTCTACCGTAGGTTTGTACTCATCATTCATCAGGATTTTGTGCATGCAGAATGATGGACTAATGCCTCGAATATCTGCTATAGTCCAGCCAATGGCTTTCTTGTGCTCTCGTAACACTCTCAATAACTTTTCTTCCTGCTCCAATGTTAGAGAAGATGAAATAATAACAGGTAATTCAGAACATTTTCCAAGAAATGCATACCTGAGATGACTTGGAAGTAACTTCAGCTCCAACTGTGGTGGTTCTTCAATCGAAGGCTTGATCCGATCTTTCTTTGGTAGTTCCAAACTTTCAATTGGTTGTGTTACTTTGAAACGAAATGGCTTGTCAAGATAGTTGATATATTCCAGAATTTCATCATCTAACTCAGTTTCAGTTATGTTGGTGATGCAAGCTTCAAGTTTATCCGTAGGAACTGTATCAGTATCATGAATGATATTATCAACAACATCAATTCTGAAACATTCTTCCTCTTTTTCTTCACTTGGAAATTTCATGGCTTTGAAAACATTGAAGGTAACTTCTTGGTCCTGAACTTTCATGGTTAGTTCTCCTTTTTGTACATCAATCACAGTTCGTCCTGTTTCTAAGAATGGTCTCCCAAGGATGATTGGCACATCTTTGTCTTCATCCATGTCAAGGATAATGAAGTCTGCTGGAAGAATGAGTTTATCAACTTTGACTAGCACATCTTCAACTACTCCTCTTGGAAATGCAAGTGTTCGATCAGCAAGTTGCAATGAAACTGAGGTAGGCATAGCTTCTCCAATTTGCAGTTTCCTGTAAATAGAAAAAGGCATTAAATTAACACTTGCACCTAAATCACATAAAGCCTTACCGAAGTTATGTTCTCCTATGATGCAAGGAATGGTGAAACTTCCAGGATCCTTCAACTTTGGAGGAAGTTTTCTCTGAATGATGGCACTACATTCTTCTGATAATGCTACTGTCTCATAATCTCCCAATCTCTGTTTTCGTGAAAGAATATCTTTCATGAATTTAGTATAGCTGGGCATTTGTTCCAAAGCTTCTGCAAAAGGGATGTTGATGTGCAGCTTTTTGAAAACCTCCAAGAATTGAGCAAAATGCTTGTCCATTTTACTTTTCTGAAGGCGTTGAGGAAAATGTGGAGGTGGAGTGATCTGTTCTTTTTCCTTTGCTTCTTTTTCATTTGCTTCTTTTTCCTCCATCTGTTTCTCTGTTTCTTTTGGAACATCTTCAATGGTTGCCTTGATTCCAACATCTTTGTTGATTTCAGTACCACTTTTCAAAGTGATGGCTTGACATTGCTCCTTCCCCCGGTTCCTCGGATTTGGTTCTGTATTGCTGGGAAGGTTTCCTGGTGGTCTGTAACTCTGAGCATTGGCCAGTTGTCCAATTTGATTTTCCAGTGCTTTGATGGAAGTAGATTGGCTTTGAAACATAGCATCATATGCTGCTTGTTGCTTTTTGAACATCTCTGCAATCCAATCTTTCATCTCTGGGTCTTTTTCAAACTCCTGACTTTGGTTCTTTCGACATTGTTATCATGTCATCGACGTAAACTAGAATTGTCGTGCCAATGAGTGGTTTTAAAAACTTTGTTTACCAACTTTGGAGGTTGCCCCAGCATTTTTTAGCCCGAAAGGCATCACTCTGTAGCAGTAAAGTCCTTGATCGGTAATGAAAGTGGTCTTCTCTTCGTCTGCAGGGCACATTTTGACTTGGTTGTATCCAGAGAAAGCATCCATAAAGCTCAGCAAACCCTGACAAGCCGTGGCGTCCACTAGTTGGTCTATGTTCGGCAAAGGGAAACTGTCCTTTGGGCATGCCTTGTTTAGGTCGGTGAAATCGACACACATTCGCCACTTGCCATTGTTTTTTCTGACCAACACTACGTTTGATACCCACTCTGGGTACTTTGCCTCCCTGATGAGACCTGCCTTTAGTAACTTCTCCACCTCGGCTCCTATTGCTTTACTCATTTCTTGATTGAAGTTCCTTCTCTTTTGTCTGACCGGCTTGCGTGATGGATCTACTGCTAGGCGGTGATTGATGAATCTTGGGTCGATCCCAGACATGTCATCGTATCCCCAGGCAAAGACGTCAGGGTATCCTTTCAGGCATTCTAGCAGATCTTGTTGTAGAGACTTGCTCAGGCCTCCCCCTATCTTTATGTTTTTTCCTGGCCCGTAAAGTTCTATTTCTTTTGTCTCCTCAGCTGCGGCGAGTCGGGCATTTTTATTTGGCCGAGGCCCAAGGTTTCTGTTTTCTTCTTCCTCATCCAGACTTCTTTGTCATTTTCGGGTATCATCTTAGATGGAGAGCGTCTCTCGTGAGAGAGTTGGGAAGCAGTTGCGAGCTGTTTTCTGGCTTCCGTATACGATTCTGATCCCCTCCCGGTGGGGAATTTCAGTTTTAGGTGGTAGCAGGATATTGCGGCTTTTGTTTTCATCATGAAAGGTCGTCCGACGATGACTTGGTAGCTGCTCATGCAGTCTACTACAGTGAAGTCTGTCATGATCGTCCGGGTCCGGGGATATGTCCCGACTGTTATTGCCAACTGTATCCTCCCCAGTGGGACGACGGCGGATCCTCCAAAACCATATAGGGGAGTGCTGTCGTCGGTTAGGGCTGCATACTCTATCTTTAGGTCGTCCAGCGCTTCTTTGGAAATTATGTCAACTGCGCTTCCGGGGTCCACTAGGATTCTGTCTACTTCTGAGCCGCTAATTACCGCCTTAATTATTAATGCATCGTCATGAGGAAAACTTACCCCTCGGGTGTCCTCATCGGTAAACATTATCGGTACCGACCGGATTCCCTGGAGCCCATTGACCTGCTCTGTTTCTAGGACGTTCGGTCCTCGGTTTCTGCTGTAGTCTTTCCTTGACCGGTTAGAGTTTCCGGCCAGTGTTCTCCCTCCTGCGATGATATTAATCTGGCGGCCACGTGCTCTTTGTCTGGCCGTCATAACTTCGTGGTCAATGTACTTGTTCAGGTATCCGTTTCGTGCTAGGTCTTCCATCTGTTCCCGCAGATCTTTACACCCGTCCGTTGCATGGCCTCTGGAGTTGTGATGTATGCAGTAAGCCTTTTGGTTCCTCTTGTCCAGAGGAAATCTTCTTTGGTCGGGTTCTACCAAGAGGCATTTCCCCTGAATCTCCATGACAATTTGTCACAATGGTTTCTTTAGGGGAATGTATGCATCTTCCTCGACCAGATGGTTTACTTGGGTCGGCGCCCTTCTATCTTGGTTGTCTCGGTGCAATGGTTTGAACTCCTTGTGTTTTAGGGGCGGTCTTCTGGATTCTCTTTCTATGCGGCTGACCGGCGTAAACACACACACGTATAACGCAAGCGCACGTATCGTTCAAGTAGTATAAAAAGATATCGATCCCACGAGGACTTATTACCTATTTTACTAATTTTGTGAGGTTAAGTGATTACTAATATCTAACAAGTTGAATGATTGATTTGAAATGACGATGATTCTAAATTTAAAACAAGTAAAAGAAATATGAGAGTAGATTAATGAGAATTAAGACTATCTAGGGTTGTGAATTCTTCCAATATTAATTAAAAGATGAAGTAGTTAAATTATAGTTGGGTAAAATATTGAATTATTAATCTGGAACACTAAATTATAAAAGCCTCTTCCGATGGTCATTTACAAATACCTAGAATAATCAAATTGAACCATATGTCTATGTCAATTAAATTATCTAGATTCATTAAGATTGAATTCCAATTATTGATTACCCCCGCCCAACAGGTATATTCCTATCCTGTAAGGAAATCTATTAAAGGTTTATCTATCCTTAAAGAAGATCGTGGGTTGTTGAGTATAAGGTCTTTAAACTTAAAGTCTCTATGTCTAGTTCATTTTAGTTTAACTAATCAATTTTATTAATGGCCAGTTAAAAAAGGCATTAAGATTATGACTCAACAAATAACTCTTTAAATTACCCAAACTATAATCTAACCCTTTTTAAAAACAGTGATATTAGATTTTATTCACAACCCTAGATATTTAACTTAGTTACAACACATAACTAAAACTGATAAAAACTTAAAAGACATAAAGTGAAATTGGTGAAAAGTAATTGTAGAAAAATAATTTGCAAAGAAATGAAAAGAAATGCTAAGGCAAAATGAATCAACTTCTACTATTTACTATTTAGATATCTCCCAATAAAATAATATATAATTTTGTGATATTTTAAACCAACCGTCCAGAATGGCGGTATCCTGATTAAGTCAAATTCAAATATACCAGCCATAAGGCGGAACAGAAATATAAACTTAAACCAACCGACTAGTATGGCGGTATCCTTTATTAATTCAGATTTTAAGTAGTTTATATATTATTTTAAAGGGAGATTAATCTAAATAGCAAAAGTAAAAGTATTACCCCATTACCTCAGCATAGAGAAGTTACCCCCTCATAGATGGATAGAATTACTACTACAAAGCGTAAATAAAACTGAATAAAAGAAGCAAATAAGAAGAACTCTCTTTTATTTATAAGGATTTCAGAGGAAGAGGTACATTTGAAACTAAAAATTCGAAATCTATTTATAGGCAAAAAAATCTAATTTTTTATTATTATTTTTCTGATTTTTATTTTTTTATTATTTATTATTTATTATTATTTTTTTGGATCGCTGAATTTTCGACACGTGGCATGGTGTGCTAAAAAAGACGGCTCGTTGAATTTTTGACATGTGGCATGGTGGTGTGCAATTACCAAAATACCCTCGGTGTCGGGACGCCCAAAAATTACCAAAATACCATTTTTGCCAAATTTCACAGTTTTGCTCCAAATCACCTCCAGAATGTCCTGAAACTTTATTTATCTGCAAAATAACACAAAACACATCAAAATATTCACAAAACTCAAGAAACTATACAAAATATTAAGTTAAATGAGTGGGAAATAGTGATAGTTTACCACTCATCAGCGGCGGGGGGCGCCCTCTCTTGTGGTCATTTCTCTGATGGTGTTCCCTCTTCGGGATATTTTCTCCTCGTTTTCTAACAAAACGAACTTCCGCGCCACCTCCAAGGCGGTTGCGTAGTCGGGGTGTCTTGGATCCTTAGGTGAGTCCATAGCCTCCCGACTTTCAAGGCTCCCTTCAAGCTTTCCAGGGCCTCGGGGGATTCATACCCTCCAACTTCGAGTACCATATTGTGGTATCTTTCAATAAATATTTTCAAAGGTTCATCGTCTCCTTGTTTCATAAGTCTTACTTCTCCAATTGTCTTCCTGGTGACACAAGCCCCCTTGAAGTGTCGTATGAATGACTTTCTGAGTTGAGTGAAGCTGCTGATGCTTCTTGGGGCTAGGCTTCTATACCATAGGATGGCCGGTCCGGCTAGAGTTAAGGGGAACACTTTGCAAATGGCGTCCCCCGCCACCTATTGTACCTCCATTAATAGGACGAAAGTTTGGATGTGGGTTTTGGGATCGGTATGGCCTTTGTATGGCGCCATGGTTGGCATGCTGAATCTTTTTGGGAATTTTTCTGACCTTATTTCTTCTGCGATGGGGGACTCATCTTTACCGTCCCGGGCATCTCCTATGTCTGTATTGGGGAATACTCCCCATCTGGCTAGCTCCTCCCGTAACCAAGATTTCATGCTGCTGTATTTGGTTCCATGCAGCCTCTTGCGATCTCTTTTTCTGTTGTCTTGGGCGTGGTGCTTCTCAGGTCCAGTATCTTCCCGCGCTCTTTCGTCATATTCTTTCCCTCTTTTCCTGGTATTGCGAGGGCTATCATAGGAGGAGTCTGGTGACGATTTGTCATCCTTTTCTTCCCACATGTCTTCAGTTTGGGAGTCTTCCTGAACCGCCACAGATCTTACCCTGTAGGGGCCCCTCCTCCGGGGTCTGTCGTCATCACTTGTATCAATAATTCTTTTTCCCTCTGCTATTTTGTTTCTTCGTTGGCTAGTCCCGGCCTCGTCGTGCGCTCCTTCTATCTTTTCCAACCGGTCTGCTATGGTTTTTAGCAAGGTTTGATTTTCCTCCCTTTCTTTCCTTAGGTTCTCCTCGATCTTCTCCATCCAATCTGCGGCCGAGTTCCCTGATGATTGGTGGTTTCCGCCTTCCGCCATTGTCTCACTACGCGAGTTGCTTTTTGTTAGTTCCCCACAGACGGCGCCAACTGTTGACGGTGGATTTTGGTCTCAGGGTAATATAGGAATATCACTTCCGAGGTAATCCTCCTTCAATAGTGAATTTGTTGGTTATGGGGGACCAAAGCAAATTTAGAAGAAGAAAGCAGATAAAACACACCAATCAACAAGGAGATTAACGTGGTTCGGTGGATTTGGATCCGACCTACGTCCACGCCACGGACACAAGCAAGATGATACTTTTATTACTCAAACGCTCTTTTCGGGTCTCTTTTTGTTTTCTACAAGTCAGAGCTTGATGATTCAGATGACATTACACATTCTTTGCCCTCCTATTTATAATAGTACAGAAATCAGACTCCTATTCGTATAAGAATTCCTGGTCGAATCAGTGTTCTCTTATTGTAAGGATTCCTAGTCTAATATTGCTTTCACTTTTCTTATTCCTTTTGGATCCTGACTCATTACTTTTCCTTTGTGAAAATAGGATAACTTTGTTTATCTTTATCCGCAAGAATAGGGTGTCATCTTCTTGGGCATATCTCGCCCTATGGTCGGTTTTCATGAGGTCGGTCTTGGTAGTTCTTTGTACTGAGAATGCTGCTGTCGACCTGAAAGTGCTCGGTTTATTTGAACAAAAGTGGACTTTTCCATATCATCAAGTGCTCGGTTTCTTACTGTTTGGCTCTTAGTGGTCGGGTCGGCATTTAATGATTTTGACTGAGAAGTGAATTACCTTTTTTACCCTGTCGTGCTGCTTAAATAACATAGTGCCTGAAAACACCATCAACATTAATAAAATATTGAATCTATTATAATTTCGAATTAAAAAATGAATGCTTTGATTACTAGAATTTTAATTATAAAAGGAAAGTTAGCATTAATAAAATACTAAAACTACCGGATAAAAGAGAATTCTAAAATGACTAAACTACTAGAAATAAATTTTTTATTGTTGGATTAAATTGTGCTGTTTATCCCTCAATTATCGATCTTCCTTGCCTTTATAATGAGTAAATCTTTGGTGCAACAGTGGTATGGATGACGTGGTACCACCAACCAATTAAAAAATAACATGTTTAATTTTCTTCTTATTTTTTAGTTGTTTTTTGACTTTTTAGCACGCGTGGCAAAAGATGATTGGCTTGTTGTATAGATGACGTGGTACCACTGTTGCACCAAAGATTTTCTCCTTTATAATCGTGCATGTAAATGCTCCCTCCATTTCTTGCCAGCAACCGAAGACTATAGAGATCAGAAACTTAAAAAAGGAGTAATGATAAAAAAATAAAAAAAAATGTCAACCACTGCACGGGGCACGGGTGGCCGCCATGTTAAGAAGAGCACGGGAATCCTGCAAACCCTACATAGTCTAGAAATACAAAACGGTTCCAAAGAACATTATGTTGAAATCAACGGTTGCGATTACTTCAGACTCGTGGAACAAGATTAATGGAGGCAAAAATCCATCAGTATGAAAGCTTATAAATGATATATGAGCATGAGCATGAGCAAACCCACATTAAGTAAATTATTATGAGAGTTAAGGCCTGTTTAGCTTCATATTTTTTTTTTTTATTTGGCTGGCTTATTTCTATACACATCCAACACAAACATTAATGTGTTTGCCCCGTTAACATATAGCATCTTAAAAAATAATTCAATTCAGAATTTACATCAACTCAACCCCACATATTTAGCGGATTTTTGTATTCTCGAGATTTGAGATATTTTTATGTTTTGAATTTTTTAATCATAATATAATATTATTATAAAAAATAAATCTCTTAAATCCGGATCGGATGGTTTAATAACGAATTTTCACGTTTTCAAATCAAAAAAAAAATAAAAATAAGAGTGCAGAGGATGAAATTCTTGTCTTGTTTGAGTTAAGACTACTACAGTCTCAGATGATGATAATGAATGATGATGGGTCATGCTTTGGCTTTGGCATTAACGCAATTCAAGTTTGTAGGGTTTAGGAATGAGGACACGTTAAAGTTTATACAGGATCAGGTTCTCTGTAATCTGTATTGTGGGTTTTCGCCAAAAGAAGGAAAAAAAAAAATGCTGGGACTTTAATTACATTAGGCAGGCAGCTTTATTGGAGAAGTTTTTTTTTTTTTTTTTTTTTTTTTTTTTTTTTAGCTTTATCACAGGATTGGTGTTATTAGATATATAGAGTAGATCACAGGATTGGTCTGACAAAACTCTGAGTTAGCCAGTAACCCATATGTCTTTGTACCAAGCGAAATTTCATTAATCTCATCTTTAAAAATAATTGCTAAATTAAAATCTCATATTTACGAATATGATATTTGGTAATATGATAAAAATCTCATATCACAATATCTAGCTCGAATGTGGGAATTAATTAAAATACCCAAACTTGCTACCCTAATTGGAATATATTTCAAGGTGGTTCTTCAAAAGAACATTGTTGACTAAATTATTTATGTATGTTTAATAAATTTAGATTCATTATTGAATTGAATTTTATATCGTTTTTAGGGCAAACATGTGTTTCCAATTTGCATGACTATTGCAAATGTTTTTAACTTCACTTATTAATTAATGGATTACTAATTCACCAACCTATTAACCGAATTCCTAAACTGTAATTAATTACTATCCCTCGAAGAGAAGTGATATACCCACAAACACTTTTACCGAAAATAAATACATTCATCTCACTGTAGCTACAATGATCACTGTAGATAAGTGTATTTATTTTAAATAAAAGTGTTTGTATGTTTATCATTTTTGATCTCTCGAATTGACGTTTGGCCATGTTTAGGTTGATGTAATAATTATATAATTATTGAATCTCCAAGGGGGGTGTATGCCAATATAATAAATATATAATTAATGAATCTGCAAGGTGGGTTTACGTATGCTAAATGTAAATTCGATATGAATATAATGGTCAGTTTGATATAATTGTTTTTTAAATAAAAGTAGAGTTTTTATTTATAGAGTTTTTAAAAGTAGAGTTTTTGATAAAAAAAACAAATTTAGGTATTTGGTTGTGATTTGTGAATGTGAATTTTTATTAAACATTATAAAATTACTTTATTGAACAAATTTTTTTAAGTTGTGTTATGAAAAAAAATGAAATAATGTTGTTAAATTAAATAAGGGTATTATAGATAATTTAAATATTTAAAAAAATTCAAATTCTACTCTCAAAAGGCCAAATTTTGAGCTTTTGTGAGTAGAGGTAAAATAATTTTTTTAATTCTCAAAAGCTCTACTTAAAATGCAACCAATCATCACAAATTTTTTGAAAAGAGCTTTTAGGATTAAAAAAAGCTACTTTACCTCTACTAGAAGTCATACCAAATAGGTAATAAGAACTAAATAATATCAATCTAAAGAAATTAGGAGCATTATAGCTAAAGGAAATGTTTTACAAGTCTTTAATTTGTTTTATAACTAGATATTTAATTTTTCACAATATTGATGAATGCATATAATATACACTTTTCAAGTGTATTTAACATTGATTTGCCCTTAAATTATGTTTTTGAGTGTGTTAAATGCACTAATATTCATTGCTTTTTTGTTTAGGATGCATTATATGAAGAAGACTAATATTCATTGCCCTTAAAATTTCGATTTGTACCAGTGACTTCCTGATTTTTACAGCCTTTAGTATTTTGGTCATAATTTTTCATACGATGTCCAAATAAGGTGATTCAGGCTGCTTCGAAAGAAAACTCAATTATTTACAACTTTGTAGCTTACGTCAAAAATTGAATCGGACTCAATAATGGTCAAAATCGAGAATGAACCTGCAAGTATTGCATTGACGCACCAATGGAGGTCAGAGAGTAAAATTGATGCAGAAGACTCCCAAATTGAATAGAAAACTTGATTTTTATTTTATATGTATAAAACGAGAACATAAATGGTTACTTGAGATACGTTTTTGGGGAGGAAAATAAGTATATTTTGAGGCTAAAACACAACAACCATTCAATAACAACCAAGAACAAGAAGATCAAACAAGGATTAAGAAGAGAAGATTGAAGAACTTGGAGATTGGAGAATGACAACCTTCATGATTTATTTTCTTTATCCATTCTTTGTTATTTATTATGTCAAATACCAAGATGATTTTGTTAATTTTCTTCCTCATGAACTAGATCTTGTTTTAGGATTGCAATGGAACTCAATGTGAACTTTTATTAATTGAATATTTTTTATCATTGATCTGTGACTTTCTATGTAGATTATTTATCAGTCTCTATGCTTAATGTGTTATATTGCTTTGTCACAATAAGATAGTTGTGGTAAACCCTAAAGAACTTGGAAAAAAGGAATTTTAGTTTAGTCTTGGGAATTGATAACACGTGATCTCATTCTGTTGAATAGATTTTCGTGCAGAATAGAAATATACTTGCCGGAGATAGTTGTGGTAAACCCTAAGGAACTTGGAAAAAGGAAATTTTGGTTTAGTCTTGGGAATCGATAACACGTGATCTCATTCTGTTGAATAGATTTTCGTGCATGATAGAAATATACCTGCAGGGCATGCGTAGCCATAGTTAGAACTTGAACTTAATGAGTTTGACTTACATTAATTATCATAGGAATATATGTAATTGAACTAAATTGAGTGTTTCTATTTGACCATCGGAAGAGACTTGTAGATAACTTCGTGCATAAATTTTTATTTTTATTTTATTTTGAGTTGTATCTTGGTTAGAATATCACATGCATATGATATATATTTAATTTGCATTAAAATTTTTGGCTCTTAGAAAATGATAAATGTTGGTTGATGTCAACGCTAAGTTATGAAATTGTGTTTATCTCGAGATGATTCTTTTTATATTCAAGCACTTACATCAATTCTTTTTTAATTTAGACTTGAAATTTGAGATTTAAACAGTTTGAATTGAGATAATTGGATTGAATGATGACCGTTAGCCTAGATATCTATCTCTATCTTAAAAGTGTATGAAGACTAGCAAATCAAAGAGCCACCTATAACTTTTTAGCGTGAAGCTACCCATATGTGAGTGTAAGGACCACCATGAGGAGAAATGTTACATTAAACGGTAGTGTGAAAGCTCGAAAAAAAAAGAGAAAAAAAAAGCAAAAAAAAAAGAAGAGGAAAAAAAGAGCAATAATTAATGTAAAAGTCAAGATAAATGAGCTTAATGATAAGATATAAAGACTATAAGATACATAAGTTGATTTGACCCATTCTATTTTGATTGTCGAGATGAAAAACTATTAAGATTGATGATATCGGGGATAAACTATGATGAGATTGATTCATATACACACTGGAAGAATTTAATTGGGATGAATTTGATTTTTGAATGAAAATATGAATGTTTACAACATTTTGAAGTTTTTTTGAGCCATTGACATCTTATATATTGATCTTTGGGGCATTATTGTAAAAATATGATCATGTTATGGTTGTTGCGTCTTTTTGTATTTGTTTATTTAGTAGTTTTAAATAATGTTTGTGGATGTCATCGTTGTAAGCCCTCACGAAACTATAACTCATCCACTAGGGTCCCCTTGAGTTTTAAAGGCTTGTTGCATACGTTAAATGTAATTATGATCCTTACAAAATTGGCTTAGTTAGTTTATTTGTTAT
>SKCR01025006.1:0-18737 GCA_019454045.1 Zanthoxylum bungeanum | reverse complement strand
TATATAAAAAAAAAAATTAAAAATTAAAAATTAACACACCTAAACTGCGCACTGGATCCATACCTGAATGCAACCTGATACGAACTACAGTTATGATACTGACCAAATTAAATTTATGAATCGTTGGTTGGCTTTTCTCAAAGAATTATTTATTGTTGCAAAATCTTGGTGGGATAAAATTTTTATTATAGTGGGGAAAAAATGAGGGCCTGGAAATTAATAAAACACTGAAAAATATAGACTTCACATCTTGTTCTTCTTTTCCACAAATTCATTTGTAATTAAAAGCCACTGGTTTTATCACCACTCCCCCAACAAAAACAAAGCCAAATTGTCAAAATCCTATATTAAAAAAAAAAAATGTATGGATCACTTAATATGATCGGTCATTAATAATTTGATAAATATATATAAAATTATAATTAATCAATAATAATAAAAAGAAAAATTTATTTATTAATTTATCTCATATATTTATTGAATGGTCTCATAAGACATGTCTCATTTTTTTTTTTTTTAAGGAAAACACCCAATGCAAAATTGATATACGTTCCCAAGATTTATGTTACTAATAGGTTGGGAAGATTATGATATATGTAGTTTCACTCATATGAAAAGTTTGGATACACATAATATTATTTCTGTTTTTTCATTAAGAAACCATTTCCAGCATTCGAATACGTAACGAACCTATGAAGAAAGATAATAAAACCATATCATCAACTTAATTGAATTGAATCAATTAAGCCCTTGGTTTGATCATAGCTCGAAGAGTCTCCTTCATCACAACAGTGAACTCCAATTTGCCAGTAAAATCCAATTGGGCATTTGGTGGATAAGCACTCCATTCAAATTCTTGTACCATTCTTGCTATCATTAGGTGTACATGAACCGTTGCCATGCCCAAACCCGGACAAATCCTCCTCCCAACCCCAAACGGCATCATTTTCACCTCAGTCACACCAGTCATATCGGCATCTTCTCCGCCGGCGACAAACCGGTCCGGGTCGAACTTCTGCGGTCGGGTCCACAAATTCGGGTCCTCCCCAATTCCTGGCAAGTAAATCTCAACATTTGCATCAGTTGGTATGTCATAGCCAGCCAACGTTGTAGGCTCAGTCACTGCATGAGTTAAAGAAAAATAAGTGGGTGGGTGTTTACGTAACAATTCTTTTACCACAGCTTGTAAATAAGGCATTTTCTCCACGTCATTCTCGACGACTTTTCGGTCATCACCGACCGTTGATTTGATCTCATCATATAATTTTTCCTGAACATCAGGGTTAGCAATCAGCTGTGCAATCCCCCATTCTACAGCCGTCGCTGTCGTATCTGTCCCACCGTTGATAAACTCTGAGCAAAGTGTCACTAGCTCTTCATCGGACGGCCCTGATTTTCTCCCTTCTATCTTTAGATCAAACAGAGTGTCGAGATAGGAAAATGATATGGCGGTTTTGTGGGATCCAGGATTCTGAAGCATTTTTCTCCGCAAATGAATAAACGGGACAATAAAATCAACTTGCTCTGTTCTTACTTGTTCTGCACGCTTCCTTTGCTTGGAGAAAAAGGGACTCAAAATGGGCAAATAATCATCAATCCTCGGATCCAAAACAATCAACACACTCTTCATCACTTGATCCATTTTCTCAATCGTCTCCTCATCCATATCAATCCCAAAACACATAGCTAAGAGGATACAAAACACAGCGAAACGGGCATTTTTGAGCACCCAAACGGCTCCATTATTTGCTTCAGCTTTGATTCTGTTAATGAGTCTATCCATAGCCTGATCTCTAACATCACGAAACTCTTTGATCCTACTTGAACTGAGCATGTTCTGCACCATGTTTCTTCTTAAAGATCGCCAGACAGGGCCGTAAAGCGCGGCGTTGACGGTGAACTTGTTGCAGCTGAAGATGGTCCTGGTGGGATTTTCCCTTGGCCGAGTGGCGAAGAGGGCACCCTTTTCGATTAGGGCTTCATGGACTAACTTGGCGTCGCTGAGAATGATCATGGTTCTTGTTCCCATTTTGAGGGTGAAAATTGGGCCGTAGTTAGGGATAAGATCGTTGACGTATTTAAAGAAAGGCTTGCCGGAGCGAGCTACCTGGAAAAGATTGCCGACGACGGGCCAACCGGAGGGCCAGGAGGAAAATTCACTTGCTTTGATTTTGTTTTGTTTTTGTGGGAAAGCAAGAAAATTAAGCCTGAGAGAAGGAAGGCTAGAAACGTGAAGAAAAAAATGGGCATTGTGATGAAGAGGGGATGATGATGTAAGTAGAGAGAGAGAGAGTGAAGTGGTGATATAAAAATGACAAGTGCATGAAAATACTGGTGGGGGCTTTAATTAAGGCTGGTGTGAAGAAGAAATTGGATTAATTGAATCATTCAACTTGTGTTTTATGTTTAATGTTAGAAGTTTCTAGTTTATTATCGTATTTTAAGCGGCCATTGTAAATTCTCTAAATATAGAGTATGGATAGAGGAGGGTCATGTCCCTTGAGTAGTGCCATATGGGAGAGATACTAATATGTATGGACATGTCTTCTAAATTGATGGAACATGCTTTTAGGCTCCAAATGATTTAGGGGGGGGGTATAACCCTTGGGAGGGTTACACCCCAAACCAAAGGGTGCCCTCAAATGCACATTTCCATGTCTATTTAAAGGAGCCTTCATTGTTCTTTCAAAGAATCCGAAAATCAAGAAGTAAGAAGTCTCATACATTTATTTTAGAGTCAGAGAGAGTTCCACCATTTTCCTAGTTCGAGATCTTGTTAAGGAGTGCCCTTTGAACAAGAGGAATCCAAGTTATCCTAGGAGGACGTTAGTCATAAAATCCGTAGAGCACCGAGGCGGGGTTAATAAGTTCTTAAGGACAGAGGAAACTCGACTTGGAGCATTTGTTTTCGTTAGATTTTCCAGGTTTTTGTTTATTTTCAAGGTTTTAGGGTTTTGTCTAAATTGACATGTTAGTGTAGATCTAATTTTGTGTTCTAGTTTTATTGATTGTTGATGCATGTTTGATTTCGGTTAATGACACTAATTCCCCAACAATCTTAAGAACTTATTAATATTTGTGTTGTTAGATGAAAATTCGCATGTTTTGATAAGAAATTTTCTGAAAAAATATACACTGTGCATGAAAAATACGCATGGGCGTTCGAACGCCCGACGAACGCGTATGCCAAAATTTGATTTTTCGTAAGAACGTTCGAACGCGTATTCAAACGCAACTCGAACGCAAGTCCTCTGCCTAAGAACGTTCGAACGCGTCTTCAAACGCATCACGAACGTAAACCCACTTGAACATTTCGTTCGAACGCGTTCTCGAACGCCACATGAACGTGAACTCTCTGGAACATTTCGTTCGAACGCTTTCTCGAACGCTACACGAACATGAACTCTCTGGAACACTTCGTTCGAACCCGTTTACGAACGCTACACGAACGTGCACAGACTGGACAGTCTCGTTCGAACGAAGATACGAACGTGACACTAACGACTTGATCCTGGAATTGTTTCTAAATTGAAATAGACTTAGATTAACTTCATTTATCATAATATTAACTTAGTAAATCATATATTGTATTACAACAATCTTGGTATTATAGATTTAAGTTAACATTAGGGTGTTCAATTATCACAAGCATACAATTAGTGATAAAGTTGAAATTTAATTGTGTGTTGCATACTTGGTTGGGAATTAAAAGTGTAATCTTACACAAGTAATTCCGTCCAAGCTTGATTGACTTATACACATATACACATATATTTATATACTCATTGTATTGTGAAATTGGAAGTGTAATACTAAGTTTGAATTCCTAAGAGATTCTATTGAGGAAGTGTTTAAAGGATATTTTGTCAAAAAGGCGATAAGAGCATAAGTGGTTACTCCGGACCCCCATAGTCCTTTGGGAATATTCCTTTATTTACTTATCATAAGAAACTTTAGTGGTAAATTCAAGGACTTGTGTTTGTTGGTACTACTGTCCAATAAGACAACGAGTGAATACTTGGTATATCACTTGAACAAGATCATTTGTTGATCGTTGTACAATTTGTCTTTTGTAGACTTATTGATTGCTGTTGATTTTCCAGTTACATATGGCTAGCGGAAACATCTCTAGTTGGCTAAGTACCTCAAAGATCCTTCGGGTCCTGTGGAGGGAGAAACAGAAACAACCAAGCAACTGCGAGAAGAGACATGGTCGTCTGGCGATTTCTTGTGCAAGAACTACCTTTTGGGAGGACTTGATAATACCATGTACAATGTGTACCAAGGCATGGTTTCTGCGAAGATTCTCTGGGAATCTCTCGAGAAGAAATACAAAATCGAGGATGCCGGGGAAAAGAAGTTTGTTGTGGGTAGGTTCCTGGACTACAAAATGGTAGATTCAAGAATGGTAATGGCCCAGTTAGGTGAACTGTAATTGATCATTCATGAAATATTAGATGAAGGGATGAAACTTTGTGAGACGTTTCAAGTGGCCACCATCATTGAAAAGTTACCTCCATCATAGAAGGACTTCAGGAGCTATCTGAAACACAAAAAGAAGCAGATGAGTCTTGAAGACCTTGGAGTTCGATTGAGGATCGAAGAGGACATCATGAAGTCTGAGAAGGCCAGCTACAAGACTATGAAATCTAAGGCCAACATCGTCGAGGGTGTAAATGGTAGCAAGAAGAGAAAGAACAATGGAGATGATTCTTCCCAAGCTAACAAGAAGTTCAATGGGAAGTGCTACAACTGTGAAAAAAGTGGTTATATGGCAAAGGACTGCAGAAACAATAAGTCTCAGGACAATGGCAAGAAAAAGAAAAATGAGGCCCATGTCACTAAAGATGAGCAGCCGACTGATGAGATCTCAGAGATGAACCTTTCAGCAGTGGTAACTGAAGCCAACTTGGTTGGAAATCTGAGAGAATGGTGGGTAGACACTGGGGCTACTCGTCATATATGTGCTGTTATCAAGATATTTTCCTCGTATCAGAAGGTCGATGGTGGTGATCACCTGACAATGGGAAACTCGTCTACCTTATGAGTGGTTAGACAAGGCACAGTGGTTCTGAAGATGAAATTTGGAAAGGAGCTTAAATTGAAGAATATTGCATGTTCCTGAATTCGGAAGAACTTAGTCTCGGGCTCTCTCCTTAGCAAGAATGGCTTTTAGCTTGTATTTATTTCTGACAAGTTTGTATTGACCAAAAATGATGTGTATGTAGGAAAATGATACTTCACTAAGGGCATTTTCAAATTCAATGTAATGACTGTCAATCGACACAGTGCTATTAATAAAGCTACAACTTCCGCTTATATTATTGAGTCACAAAATGTATGGCATGAGAGGTTAGGACATGTTCATTATGATACAATGCGTAAATTAATTAATATGGACCTTATACCTAAATTTGCAATTGATAGCCAACATAAGTGTGAGGCATGTGTTGAAGCAAAAATACATAGAGCATCATTTCATTCCATAGAACGAAGTTCTGAACCCTTGGAACTTGTACACACTGATGTGTGTGATATGAATATTGTGCAAACAAGAGGCGGTAAAAATTACATTGTCACTTTTATCGATGATAGCACAAGATTCTGTTATGTGTATTTGCTGAGGAGCAAAGATGAAGCTATTGAGAGTTTTATACACTATAAAAACAAAGTTGAAAATCAACTTGGCAAGAAAATCAAGAGAATCAGAAATGATAGAGGTGGTGAATATGTGTCACCGTTTGGTAAATGTTCCAATCATGGAATTATTCACGAAACTAATGCTCCTTATTCGCCTCAACAAAATGGGATTATTGAGCGCAAAAATCAAACGTTGAAGGAAATGATGAACGCCATGTTGACAAGCTCTGGTTTACCCCAGAACTTGTGGGGGGAAGCCTTGCTTTCCGCCAACTACGTTCTGAATAAGCTATCTCACATAAGATTGTGGAAAAGGTATGTATCTTCCTAGAAATATTTGAAAGTGTGGGGGTGTCTTGCCAAAGTAATGGTTCATAAACCTAAGAAAGTTAGAATATGACCCAAAACTATTGATTGTATATCATCGGATATGCTCGCAACAGTAGTGCGTATCGATTCTTTGTACACAAGTCTGAGATTCCTGACATCAATCCGAATATGATAATTGAGTCAAAGAACGTGACATTTTTTGAAGAGACATTTCCTTGTAAGGAAATATAAAGAAGAGAGTCTCTCAAAAGAACTATTGATATTGTCAATGACACTGATCAGGTTGACCAAGAGTCAGATCAACATGGAAATGTTGAGGCAAATGAACCTAGACGTAGCAAAAGAGCTAGAACGTCTAAGTAATTTGGACCCGATTTTCTGACATACTTGTTAGAAAATGAGCCTCAAAGCTATAAGGAAGTAATGTCTTCGACATAGGCACCTTTGTGGAAAAAGGCTATCAACAATAAGATTGATTCAATCCTACAGAACCATGCTTGGGAGTTGGTTGATCTTCCTTCAGGTTGTAAGCCACTGGGCTACAAATGGATATTAAAACGGAAGATGAAACCAGATGGATCAATAGATAAATACAAGGCAAGGCTTGTCATAAAAGGCTATAGACAAAAAGAAGTCTTTGATTACTTTGACACTTATTCACCAGTGATTCGTATCACATCAATAAGAATGCCCATAGCCATATCAACTATATTTGGTCTTGAAATACATAAAATGGATGTAAAGACGACATTCTTGAATGATGAATTGTATGAAGAGGTTTACATGGAACAACCAGAAAGGTTCAATGTTCCTGGACAAGAACAGAAGGTGTACAAACTTGTAAAATCCTTGTACGGATTAAAACAATTACCTAAACAATGGCATGAGAAATTTGACAAAGAGATGTTGTCATTGTTGGACAATTATGACCCATAGCATCACTATTTGTAAAAGACATGGTGTTCTTTGTATAAATTAACCATGTGACATATGAAATTACTCTTTTATCATTTTGTAATTGGATTACTTAGAAATATAAATGATAAAAGTCCATATGATTAATACCAGATTAATAAGATATGAGACAATATTAATCCATGAAAGGTTTAATCATTAAATATCTATAGTCGTAGTATTATCGAGACTGGACATCGATAATGCGAAATAGGCTAGTATCGCACTTGTGCGCGTTATGGAAGCTTAACAGCATAGTTCTCATATATTTAAGTATTGGATACTTATGTAAGTGTGATATGAGGTTTTGTTTACCGATGGTACGGGAACAGCTTCGCTCTGGATAGACTCCTCGGAATCCCATTGGTAATATGACTATGTGTTTATGGGAATTCGAATCAGGGTAGGTGTATTTGGTCTTAACCTGAGACTTGCATCGCTGATACTTACGACAATCAGTACACTTTGGTTTTGGTTGTCTGGGGCTTTAATAGGTTCTGTGTACGCCTCTTCTGGGTATACTGAGAATCGTAGTGTATTGGGTGTGATGTCAAGATGAAAGTATCACTTCAGTCATATGGAGATGATGATCACGTAGGATACAGAACTAGTACTCTTAAGTACTGCAGTCATCGGGATAATATGACTAGGTCATGATTATCCGATTATGGAGACTAGTTGCCAGTGATCCGATATATGATTCATACGGGGCAGACACAATTCCAGCCCTATGCCTAGCATGTGACATCCGATACTGGATCGTAATATGCAATACTATGTATACTACGCCTGATAAAGATTATATATTCCTCGTTGAATATTTTTGGAGAATTGGGTAGGCACGATGTTTTGCTAGAAGCCAACCATGTCTTGTAAATCGGTAAGAACGTGGTACTAGGTACGTACGTGTTCGGATAGTCCGATGACCGGATTTACTGCCAACATATCCAGGGATCTCTTGGGTCGCTTCTCGAAGATATCTGAGATTAATTATGAGAGAGAAAATTAATCTGGGATTAATTACGGCAAGAATTAATCTGGGATTAATTATCAGAGAAAGAATTAATCTGTGATTAATTGCGTCGAGAATTTATCTGGGATTAAATTCGTAGAGAGGAGAGAACGCGATTAATTTGGAATTAATCGGCAAAGTAAATTTAATAGTTAAATTAGATTTTACTATTTAATTTATTTAATTGGGTTAAAATAATATATTAGATATATTAATTGAAATTGGATTTCAATGTGGAATTAAATTGGATTTTAATTCTAACGAACAAATTATTTTGGAATTAATTCGTAAGTGACTATCGCAATATTTTGCTAGGCATTATTATTTAATTAAATTGGATTTAATTAAGTCGCAACGGAAAAATTCATTTATTCGGAATTAAACGAACCCGGGCTCGAGCTAAGTTGCTTGTTGGATTAGCAGACTTAAATTGGAATTTAAAAGTGGTGGGACCCACTTGACTTACATCAAGATGTTTGACACTTGATAGAAGTTGTTATTGGTTGAGTAAAGCTTAGATTGCTTTTAAAACACTCAAACCAAATCCAACACACAAACTTAATATATAAATAAGTCAATTTAGTTTTGGAAACAAGTTGGACTACTATTCATCTTCTCCCATCTCTCCAGAACTGTGAGGCTCTCTACTCTCCATGGAATTTTGTTGCAAAATTTCTACTTGCTAGCACATTAAGGACTCATTAGATGGTGATAGGGAAACTCACCCGAGAGTTTGGAACTCGATTTCAAGCTCCGAGCTACTACATCCAAAGGATTTTTGAAAGCCTAAAACCGATCAAAGTGAGTTTTTTCCGTAACTTTCTTTGATTAATTCACACATGAATCACGCTTAGAAGATCCTTGGCATGTTCTAGGAACACTTACAATGGTATCAGAGCGAGATCTAAGCTTGATTTGAATTTAGGGTTTATATACTTTATTTGGGGATTTTTGTGTTTGGAGCATGATTTCTTCAAATTGGTTGTTTGGTTGAGCTTTGATGATGATGAATTAGATTTATGCATCTTAGGAATTGAGAAAATAAATTGGATAAAATTTTCCCTAATTCCCTAGCCATGGCTGAAACTACCCTAGTATGTATCATGGTGATTTTTTGAAAATTAGACAATTGGATGTGTTGTTGGCATAAAATGTATGGTATATGTTGATTTAATTGGATTGAAATCAAATTGTATGATAATTTATTGTCAAAAATCGTGAGCATGATAAGCATGTATAGATTGATTTTGCTTCAATTTATGTTGGACATGAGTTGATTAATTAAAGCATGATTAATTAGTTTAATTGGTATTTTGGAAATATTAGTTTAACTAATTAATTATGGCTATTACACTTCAATTAAAATTAATGTAATATTTGGAGTGTTATATTAATTAAAGTTAGTCTTTAAAATTGAATTGGGCTAATTTTGTTGTATTTGGGCTTAATGAGCTTGGTTGGGCCAAGCTTGGTTTAGGACAATTGGATTGGATCCAAATTGGGCCTAAAACCATTCCATAAAGTCCAAATACAACTTTTGGGCCTTTTAATATTTAATTGGGCCTAATGGGCCAAAATTGATTTTATGGCAAAAAGGGTGATTCATTAATGGGCCTTGGCATCTTGGATTGGATCCATATTAGACAAAGCTCATGCCTTAAAAATTAATTAAAAGTCCATTAGACTTTAATTAAAATAGTATTGGATACTAATTGGGCCTTTGAGACCCATCAAAATTGGATTTAGAATCCAAGTCTAAAAGGCATTATTAAAAGTGTAATTATTTAATTTGGAATTAAATATGAATTAGTATTGGATACAATTTAAATTGGATTTAAAATTATAGTTCGATATAATTCAAGAATACGTACTTTGAGTATTTATTCTTAAACAGTTGGACTCGCGCAAATCAAATCGTTGTTTGAACATTGGATGGTTATTAATTCAAAGATTAATTAATTGGATTAGATTGATTGAATAAAATGCTATGTGTGAATAATTGGATGTATTGTATGAATAATGGAATCAGATGGATATTAGAAGGGTGAAGGCAATTTTGGAAATTGTTGTAATAAATTTAGAATTTATTTAAATTGGACCTGCGTGTCCAGCCTATTATCTCTATTCTCTTTGTATTTCTCTTCTCACCAATTCCCCTCAATGTTAATGAGGTTTCTTCAATGTATTATGTAATTGGATAGAAGTAAGAATAGTGCTAGCGGGAGAGAGAAAAATGAGAGATTTGTTCTAGGAACAAATTTGTTATATATTCATCTGTATATCATTATTAATTTATTTCGCGCCTTATTATGCTTTTAGAATGCATGCTTAAGGGTGTATGATGAGACCTAATCAAAGATAATAAATTGGTTGCCAATTACGCGAAAAACCTTCATCAAATATTAAGCGTTTTCCTTCCATTAAGTGGTTCTCTCTCAAGATCCAAGATTGGCATTGGTTTATTGGCCAAAGTCAAGATCAATGTCTATCGCGGATGTGTTTGAACCAAGAAAGCTTTGTTCTATATCGCATGTCTTGGGCGGTTGTGATTTGTTGGCCAAAGTCAAGATCACTTCTAGTTCATCGATGTGGATTATGAAGCTATCCCACTGTCAATGGGTCGCGCTTAACTGGAATCATTAAGTTTGTTGAGCCAAAGCCAATGCTTAGTTGATTCAGAGGAAAAGGTTAGGAAATATATTGGATATATTTACATATATTGGATATATGTTTCGGACTTGGAGGTCTACCTACTGGATCTAGGAATTGGATGGGATCCAATTGATCTTAGAGATCTACATAGTTAAGTTTCATACAGCTTATTAGCCAAAGTCAAGGTTGTGTGTTATTTAACGGGATCCTAGCCCACTAGGAAACTAGGTTTCCCAAGTACTCCACAGAGGGTTGGAGGCTCACCGAAAAATAGTAGGAGGCAAGTATTAAATTTGCCATTTCGTTTAGATACTTGCCAATACGCGCTCATTTATTTTATTTATTGTTGTTATAAATATATTAGTTGAACTAATATTTAATATTGCTTTCATTGAACAGTTAGACTGTATAAGACACTACTCCACTTGTAGTTGGTCATATAGTTGGACTATAGTAACCATTACATTTTGAGTGTACCCGAAATCGTTGATCTGATAGTTGGACTATTGCAATCGAGATGGCTGGAAAGATTAGCGTCAAGGGACATAATCCTGGGTGAAAATGTCTTCACGGCGTAAATTTTTCAGATTATGAAAAGAATCTCAAGATAGTCCTGGGAGCTGAGAAGTTACTCTATTGGATAAATAAACCTCTCGGGCCCTGAGCCCAGAGTTGAGCAAATAGTAGAGCATGAGCTTTAGAAGACTCATCGTGATGATAACTTTAGTGCTCAATCTGTTATATTTGCCGCAATGACTCCTTAATTTTATCGTCATAACTAAGAACTAGATCCTTATACCATGATGTTGAAATCAAAAGATCTTTATAGATCTAACCTTAGATCTTAGAAGTACGAATTGCAAAAGAAGCTCTTTCGCTCGCCTATGTCAGAGGGTACATCTGTCGAGCACTAGGTGTCACAGATGATTGCTGATATCGAACAGCTAGGTTAGCTGGGCATTACCTACGAGGCTGAGACTTCCATAGATTTGATCTTACAGTCTATGCCCGAATGCTGGGGCGGGTTCATCATGAACCAAGAGAAAAACTCTTGGAGAGTTAATGGCTATGCTCAACGAGGCAGAACCAGAGCTTCTGAAAGGGCAAGAACCACAAGGCGTATCTTACTTCGACATCCTAGAAGGCCAAGGCTTGGCCAAAGGCTTCTAAGGGTGTGAAGAAAATGGCAAAGGCAAAATCATCACAGTCTTCAGAGAAGACAAATGACATATCCCAACATATCTGCCTAAATTATGGCAAACGGGGTCACTGGAAGCGTGACTGCCGTATGGACAAGGCAGACATGAAGGAAGTGAAGGCGGGCAAGGCTCCGACTTCAGGTATGTTTGTTATAAACATGTCCACTACTAGTTTTAAAAATTGGATTTTTGATACTAGAGGTGGTACATACATATGTACTGATGTGCGGGATCTGCTGATAAGTAGGAGACTGGCTTCAGATGAGATCGACCTGCGAGTCAGAAATGGGACGAGAGTCGCTATTTTGGCTGTGGGAACCTAAGTTTTGGAACTGCCATTTGGGCATGTACTCAAATTAGGAAACTGTCATAATGTACCTAGTTTGACTAGAAACATTATCTCTATATCTAGTTTAATCCGTTGCGGGTAAACCTTTATGTTCCAAAACACTGGGTGTTTTGTTTATAAAGATGATATTGAGATATACACATTAGATGTGAATAACAGTATTTATATTTTGAATATAAATTAATCTCAATCATATAACATGACAAACAAAAGACTCAAACTGAGTAAATCAGAGGAGACTTATTTATGGCATTGTCGTCTGGGACGCATTAACAAGACTCATATATCCACACTTTCGAAGAGTGGATACTTGGACGGATTTGATCCTAAATCAAATGAAGTCTGTGAATCTTGTTTATTAGGCAAAGTGCCTAAAACGCCTTTTAGCGGTAAAGGGTGTACGTGCCACCGAACTGTTAGCCCTCGTTCATGGTGACGTAATGGGCCCATATCTAGCCAGGCTAGAGGTGGACAAAAATACTTCATAACCTTTACGGATGTTCATCGCGTTATGGTTATGTGTTTCTTAAGAAACACAAATCGAAAACTTTTGATAAATTCAAAGAGTTTCGACATGAAGTAGAAAAAAACAGACCGGCAAAAGTATTAAAACATTACGGTTGGACCCTGGTGGAAAATACTTAAGCAATAAGTTTCTCAATTACTTGAAAGAGTATGGTATTCTTTCACAGTGGACTCCTCCCGGAACACCTCAATTGAGTGGTGTGTCTGAACGGAGAAACCAAACTTTGTTGGACATGGTTACGTTAATGATGAGTCGCTCTGAGCTACCAATTTCCTTCTTGGGATACGCATTGAACAGTGCAATACTTATTTTGAATAAGGCTCCGCCAAAGTCAGTTGGACAGACTCCATATGAAATATGGACAGGAAAGAAACCGGGTTTCTCATTCTTGAAGATTTGGGAATGTTGGGCATATGTTTGGATGGTACCAAACTAGAACCCAAATCGGATAAGTGCCTATTTTCAATTGGTTATCCCAGGGAAACCAATTCCACAACTCACAAGAGAACAAAGACATTTGTTGCTCACTATGCGGTTGTCCTTTAAAAGGAATTCCTAAATGAAGTGGTAAGTGGGAGGAAAATATAACTCAATGAAAATCAGAGTAATATTGTTCCTGGCACCGATCCCTTAACGGAACACGAACAGTTCATCAGGGATGAATCTGTACCATAATCTTCTAATACAAAAGAACCGCGTAGGTCGGAGAGAGTCAGGAAACAACCTAAGAGGTAAGGGTTTCTGATCTCACCTCACGTAGACATTAATCTTATTGAGGATAATGAACCGGCTACGTATGAGGAAGTGATACAAGGTATCGACTCCATTTATGGCAAGGTGCCATGAAGTCTGAAATGGATTTCATGTATATCAACTAGGTTTGGATACTAATTGATGTATCAGAGGGCATTGTGCATATTGGTAGCAAATGAGTCTTCATGGTGAAGACAGACATGGATGGCAACATACAAACGTACAAAGCTAAGCATGTAACGAAAGGGTATCGTCATCAACATGGTGTCGATTATGATGAAACCTTTTACGTGTTGCCATGATTAAATCCATTCGGATAATGCTTGTAAGTGCTGCATATTTTGTTTATGAAATATGACAGCTGAACGTCAAAATTACTTTCCTTAACGGAAACCTTTTGGAGGATGTTTACAACATCCTGACGATTTTGTCGTGCCGAAACATGCAAAAAAGGTTTGAAAGTTAAATCGATCCATTTATGGATTGAAGCAAGCATTGTGTTCTTGGAACCAACGTTTTGATGAGATCATAATAGAATATGGTTTCATTTCAAAAATGTAGATGATTCTTGTGTATATTAGAAGGTTAGTGGGAGCGCACTGACATTGGATGTCCTATACAATGATGATGTATTGCTTCTTAGCAATTTTGTTCCCATATTAAAATCGGTGAAAGCTTGGCTTTCATTAAAATTCTTCATGGAATACTTGGGAGATGCAACCTTTATTCTAAGAATAAGGATCTACTGGGATAGATTTAAAATTTATTGGCACTCTCCGAGAACTCGTACATTGAAAGACATGTACGTGACCTGGTGTCTCATATGCTTTGAGCATCTGGAGTCACAATCAGACCGATCCAGATGATGGTCACTGGATTGATGTTAAGAACATCCTTAAGTATCTTAGACGAACTAAGGATGCTTTCTACATCTATGGAGATGGAGAACTTGAGGTGACTAGGTTCACCGATGCAAGTTTCCAAATCGATAAAGGCGACTGTAAGTCACAATCAGGGTACGTATTTTATTTGAACAATGGAACAGTGAGTTGGAAATCTTCCAAGCAAGATACTGTTGCTGATTCAACAAAAATCGGATAATATTGTTGCGGCTGAGGCAGCAAAAGAAGCATTTTGGATCTATAAAATTCCTAATTGGATTAGGAGTAGTTCTGTTAGCAGCTGAGCTGGGCTGCAGCACAGGCTAAAGAATTACGGTCTCATCAATGATCCAAGTATGTACTTCAAGTGGTTTTATCTGATTCGTGAGATCATACATCGTGGTGATGTGATGATCGAATAAATCGCATCAGATGATAACCTTGTAAATCCGTTGACGAAAGCTTGAGAGAAAGAAAAAGAAAAACAAAGAAAAGCTTGGTTATTAGTAAGTATCTCCAACTTGCCATTAGAGAGAAAAATATTCCTCTTATTGTTGGCCTCATCTTGTGATGTTCTTATGTTTTTCTATTCTTTATTCTTTGTGTTTTTGGAGGATGGAAGTTTGAGGATAGGGTTATGCATGTATAAAGGTCATCGAATGCTTCTAATATGTTAACAATCATTGTTTTGATGGTTTTAGAAACTAGTTGTCATTCTAGAGTTATTGACCCACTCTTCAATGACCTAGATTTGTTCTATAGTACTTTCATTGTGTTGAGTCTTGATTGGTGGGGAAGAAACTTGATTGAAGTGTTGGATTTAATTGATTTGGTCTAATTTGTCCAATTTATTGAAATTGAAAAATTAGGTTTTAAGATCTTCTCCAAATTTAGGGATTTTCATATATGATGTGTATTTGGATGTGTATATGATTTATATAAAATCTTATGTTGATTGGATATCATCTTGATGTGTTTTGAACATTGAAAGTGCAAAATGCACATTATGCCCACCAAATGAAGCTCTCGGTCTTGGGCAAGAAATTTGGGGTTTCATTTTGTAATTTGATTATTGATGTGTGTGACATGTTAAAATCATCTTAATAATGATTTAGAATCATCTAAAATTATTTCGAACAATTTAGGACTAAAATGAACAAAATGCAAAGTTTTGGGGCAATTTGGTAATTACACAAAATTTGATTTCTTGTGCAATATTTCATAATTAATAATTGGATAATAAATAAATAAGTTTATTTAATTGATCCGAGAAAAAGTTTTGAAATCGGAAAATTTTTATTTTCCACTGTTCCGCTGCGTTACCGGATTTCCGCCATAAAACCCTTTCAAAATGGTATCAGAGCCAGTCTGATTCTAGGCCCCCTAATATGATTATCCCATTAAATTCAATGTTTAATCTTGTTGTCTTAGTTTATACATGCTTATTTTAATCTAATTTGATTAGATTTATGGTGTTTGACACTTTGCGGAAAATCCCTATTAATAAGTTTAAATGTAATTATATATTTGATGCATGTTATATGGTCCGTCTTGTCAATACGGTTTATGAATATTTCTCTGTGACTACATCCGAGACCGTGCTCTGCTGTGAGGGTGTAGCCGATAGAGATTTATTTATATCGGATGTATGTCAGATACTAGATAAATTCAAACAAAAGCGCAATTCTGAACGTGCCCTAACTGTCAGGGTTACGCAAGTAGCTTGAGTTTATCATTGACGAGTTTAACCTTGGTACGTCTCCTTGTGGGCCTGCCTTAGCAGTCACAACGAGAAACGACTAGGACCGGAAACCCAGGGGTCACTGGTGATTGACAAATGAGTTGTCTACCTGATGAATATACGTAGGCGAGACTGTGCCTCTGCTGTGAGCTGAAATATATTCATGGGATCCACTTTTCACTATTTTTATTTAATTTAATTATTAAATCTTTGTTTCTTGTTTGGGGATTACAGTATTGCATGATTTAGTGGGAGAGGTATTTTTAGATTAAAAATCCTTGATCTAGTTAATGCTTTTATGATATTATATGAAACTGCTTATATGAAACTGTTTTATTTTCTGCTAACCGTTTTTCGTGATCTATATGATAGATTTGTGATGGCGGCACCATCCACTAATCAGTTTGCGCGTATGCTTGATGCGAACAAACTGAAAGGCGCAGAGAACTTCGCTGATTGAGACTTGGATTTAAGGATTGTCCTCGATTTCGAGAAGTTGGGATATGTTCTTGAGGGTCCGTTGGCCCTTGCTGTGGCAGAGGACGCAACACCAGAGGAACACCAAGTTTTTCAAGCTTGGAAAGATGATGACTTAAAAGTTAAGTCATATATCTTAAGTTCACTGCCTCCGGGACCCAAGAAACAATACTATGGCATGTCAAATGCGTATAGTATGATGACATGATTAAAACAATCGTTTGAGAACCAAGAACAAGTTGTTGTTCACAAGGTTGCAATGGAATTGTTCCATGTGCGATTGGATGAGGGGCAAGCTGTTAGCCCGCATGTTCTTCAGATGATCGATTTGATCGATCAATTGAGGCAACATAATCTCATTCTGAATGACGTTCTCAGTAGGAGTGTCATTATTGGTTCACTCTCAGCTTCTTATCGCCAGTTCGTGATGTACTTCAACATGAACGGGATTATCTGTACCTACCATGAGTTGCATAAGATGTTGTTCACGGTGGAAGAGGACCTAAAGAATGGAGTATCGACTCCCCCTCCGAGACCTACTTCACTTTCTGCTTCATCCCAGACTTAGTCAAAGGGAAAGAAGAAGAAAAGGAAGAAGAAGAAGGGTTTCGGTCATCAACCACAGACAAAGATAGCAAAGCCCAAGAGGGCTTCTGAAGACAAATGCCATCACTGCACAAAGTCGGGCACTGGAAAAGAAACTGTCCTAACTACATTGCCCAGCTGAGGAGGGAGAGAGCATCTACATCAGGTACATTTATTTTTCCAGTTATTGATATATCTTTGGCTTGTGAAGCCGTTACATCCAGCTGGATTTTAGATTCTGCTTGTCTCTTTCACATTTTCAATTCGTTACATGTGCTGAAGGAAAGTAGGAAACTGAAGCCTGGAGAGATACAGTTGCGATTCGGGAGTGGAGACTCTCTGGATGCAGTTACAGTGGGAGTAAGCGAGATCTCATTGCCGAATGGGACACTTTTGTTATATGACTATCATTTTGTACCTGGATGTGTAGCTAATATTATATCTCTTTTTGTATTAGATACAGAAGGTTATCGTATTAATATTAAGAATTGTTCTTTGTACTTATATGATAAACGTAATATTCAGATCCTTTGTTGTCCAAATAATCATGGTCATTATACATTGCAAACTTCTAAAGATATTTTAAATACTGGAGTTAAAATGTAGTTTACCTGTTGTTAATAATACTGAACTTTGGCATATGCGGCTAGGTCATATAGGCGTTAAACGTCTTACCCAATTGGTTATGAATTGTTTGATATCAGATCTCACCATTGAATCCTATCCAATTTGTGAATCGTGTATTCAGGGTAAGATGACCAAAGCCTCATTTTCAGGTGTTGGACATGTTGGACAATTATGACCCATAGCATCACTATTTGTACAGATCATGGTGTTGTTGTACAAATTAACTATGTGACAAAGGAAATTGCTCTTATCATTTGTAATAGATTACCAAGATGTATAAATGATAGAAGGTCCTTATGATTAGTTCCGGATTGAGATGATTGAGACAATATCAATCCACGAAGTTTAATCATTAAATATCCCTAATTGTAGTATTATCGAGATTGGACATCGATAATGCGGAATAGACTAGTATACACTTGTGCGCGTTGTGGGAGCATAACAACATAGTCTCATATATTTGGGTATATGATACTCATGCAAGTGTAATAGAAGGTTGTGTTTACCGATGGTACGGAAAACAGCTTCTCTCTGGATAGACCCCTCGGAATTCCATTGGTAGTATGACTATGTGTCTATGGAAGTCTGAATCAGGGTAGGTGTATTGGTCTTAATCAGACTTGGCCCGCTAATACTTGCGACAATCAAATACTTTGGTTTTAGTCGTCAAGGTCTTTAACAGGTTCTGTGTACGCCTCTTTGGGTATATTGAGAATCGTAGTGTATTGGGTGTGATGTCAAGATGGAAGTATCACTCCAGTCATAGTGGAGATGATGATCACGTAGATACGGAACTGGTGATCTTTTATGCTGCAGCTATCGGGATATTATGACTAGGTCATGTTTATACGATTATAGAGATAGTTACAAGAGATCCGATATGGCTTCGTACGGCAGACGGGGCAGACACAATTCCAGCCCCAGGCCTAGCACGTGACATCCGATACTGGATCGTAATACGCAATACTAAGTATACTACGCCTGATAAAGATTACATATTCCTTAAGAATA
>SKCR01025005.1:0-18509 GCA_019454045.1 Zanthoxylum bungeanum | reverse complement strand
TGAAAGTAGTCCATTTTCGAACCATGCTCCACTTTCGGAGTGCCCAATTTCGGCGAGATGTGATAGTAGTCCATTTTCGAACCATGCTCCACTTTCGGAGTGCCATACTCGGCCAAACTGATGCTGATGTGGGCTCGCCCCTGGGACTCGTCCCTAAACTAAAACTAAAGTGGGGCCTCAGCCCCTAAACTGATGTTGATACTGATGTGGGCCTCACCCCCAAGCTGATATTGATGTGGGCCCGGCCCTAAACTGATGCTGATGTGGGCCTCGCCCCCAAGCTGATATTGATGTGGCCTCGGCCCTAAACTGATGCTGATGTGGGCTCGCCCCAATCTGATACTGATGTGGCCTCGGCCCGGGAACTCATCCCAAAACTAAAACTGATGTGGGCCTTGGTGTTTGGACAAAATGACCCATAGCGTCACTATTTGTACGATCACGGTTTTGTTGTACAAATTAACTATGTGACAAGGAAATTGCACTCTCATCATTTGTGATTAGATCACCATAAATGTATAAATGAAGAGAGGTCCATATGATTAGTTCCTGGATTGAGAATGATATGAGACAGTATCAATCCCGAACGAAGGATTAATCATTAATATCCCTAGCCGGAGTATTATCGAGACAGGACATCGATAATGTGGAATAGGCTAGTATTGCACTTGTGCGCGTTGTGAGGGCACAACGGCATAGTTCTCATATATATAAGTATTGGATACTTATGCAAGTGCGATAGGAGGCGTGTGTTTCGCCGATGGTACGGGAAACAGCTTCGCTCTGGATAGACCCCTCGGAATCCCATTGGTATTATGACTATGTGACTATGGGAGGCCGAAATCAGGGTAGGTGTGTATGGTCTTAACCTGAGACTTACATCGCTAATACTTACGATAATCGATAGACTTTCGTCTTGCTGGTACAGGGCTTTAACCGGTTCTGCGTACACCACTTCTGGGTTTATCAGAGAGTCGTAGTGTTTTGTGGTGTGATGTCAAGACGGAAGTATCACTCCAGTCATAGTGGAGATGATGTCACGCAGGATACGGTATTAGTGCTCTTAAGTGTTGCGCAACCATCGGGATATTATGACTAGGTCATACATATCCGATTATAGAGACTAGTTACCAGACATCCGACATGTGCTTCGGACGGGGCAGACACTTATCCAGCCCCAGCCCTAGCACGTGACTATCCGATACTGGGCCGATATACACAATACTACGGTATACTACGCTGTTACAGATCTATATATTCATGTAAGAATATTTCTGGAGAATTGGGTAGGCATGGCGCTTTGCTAGAAGCCAACCTTGTCTTGTAAATCGGTATAAACGTTAGTACGAGGTACTTACGTGTTCGGATAATCCGACGACCGTATTTACTGCCAACATATCCGGAGATCTCATGGGTCGCTTCCTGAAGATTCACAGATGATGTATAACTCGCACTTAATTAATCTAGGATTAATTAGAAGAGAGAGAAAATTAATCTGGGATTAATCACAGAGATATTTTATCTGGGATAAAATATTAATTAAAGAGAGAGAAAATTAATCTGGGATTAATCACGGAGATAGATATTTTATCTGGGATAAAATATTAATAAAGAGAGAGAACGATTAATTTGGAATTATCGATAAAATAATATATTTGATATATTATTAGAAAATGGATTTGACGCGGAATCGAAATTAGATTTTTAATTCGGGCGAACGAATTAATTTAGAATTAATTCGTTAGCGACGTGAATAGTGATTTCGCTAGGCGTAATCATTTAATTACGACGCGACGGAAAATTCGTTAATTTGGAATTAGCGAACCCGAGCCCGGGATTATTTACGAGCGCATTCGCATTTCGAATTCGAGTGCGGCATGCAAGTCAAATCGTGCGTCAAATCACTAGTCACATCAAGCGTCAAATCAAATGTCACTTTGAGTGATATGACATGTTGTCACTTGATTTGAGTGATTGATGTAGAAGTTGAAAAAGCAACTTTTGCTTTTTGCTTTTTGACTTTTACTTTTGGTAAATGATAAAGCTTTTGTATTTGATTTTATTTGTGAAAATAAAATAAATATATAAGTAAAGCTTTAACTCCCTCTCTCCTCTCATTCACGTTTTTCGTGAAACCCTTTCCCTCTCTTTTCATCTTCCTCATCTCACGGCTTGGAGCCATTTTTGTTCTCCAAATTTTGGTTTGACCGAATTTGAGAGAAGCAAGGAAGATGAAGAAGTGCTAGCACACACACATGGGTTATATTATGGTGATATGGAAACGAATTTATGAGCTTGGAATCTCAAAGCTTGGAGCTTCAATGGTGTCTCTCATGGCCGAACCTTGGAGAAGCCGAACCAGTCACCACCTGGCAGCCCCTACCCGCGGAGCTCACTGCCGAGCAAGGGAGAGCAGTTCGTGGTTCATCTTCGCCGCATGCAACCGATCCATGTGAGTCTTTTCCTCCGCACCTCATTTGGTTGTATTCAACTTGTTTTTATGCATGATTTATGATCTTGGGACTTGATTGAAACTCAACACTTGGCCTTAAGCTGATACTGATGTGGGCCTCGGCCCTGGGACTCATCCCCAAACTGATGTTGATGTGGGCCTAAGCCCCTAAACTGATGCTGATAATGTGGGCCTCGCCCCCAAGCTGATACTGATTCATTTCTAAAACTTACTGTACTGTTGTTGCTTCCGAAGATTCCCAGTATTCTAAGCATCACTGAATTTCATAGTACCAAGGTTAATGCTTTTTCTCAATATACTCATGTTGCAGGTTGGAGGGAGAGACTCAGGCAAGTAAACGAAATGAACGTCTTTATTATCATTTAAGAAATTGTTCGAACAGGTAGACCCAATCCATGTCTATATTAAAACGCAGATCACATAAACTAGGAGGAACAACTTCATCATTCGCAAGCATTGCATTCTTTCTTGACCTACGGTCTTCACTGTCATCCCCTATCTCCATGTAAGAATCTTGGTGGTTAAGGGTTTGGAGGACAAAAGTTTCGGCAATCCAGAGTTGATCACTTAGGTGGTGTTTGATGAGTGGTATTTATATCACTATTTCCCACTCATTTAACTTAATATTTTGTATAGTTTCTTGAGTTTTGTGAACGTTTTGATGTGTTTTGTTGTTATTTTGCAGATAAATAAAGTTTGGACAGCACTGGAGGCATTTGGGGCAAAACCGACAAAATGCGTCAACAGGGATATTTTCGTCTCTTGCGCGTCGCGCGCTGGAACCCAGACCTGCGCGTCGCGACGCCCAGCGTGAGCCGAATCTGCTAAATGCGCCTGGTCAACGGTCAGGATTTGAGAAGTTTGACTTTGCTAAAATGCGCCGTGCCACGTGTCACCATCACAACCAATCTGCTAACGTGCGCCGTGCCACGTGTCAACATCATATGCTGCCGACACTTTGACTTGACACGTGTCGCCTTGTCATCAGCCACGTCAGCGGTCAACGAGTCAACTTTGCCATGTGTCATGCCACATCATCAGCCACGTCACAAGGTCAACCAAGTCAACTTGACACCTCAGCATCAGCCAATCACCGCGTGACACGTGTCGCCACGTGTCGCAATCCTATTGTGCCGACAATTGCAACACACGCCAACACACGCCAGCGCCACGTCATCGCCACGTCAGCGCCACGTCATCGCCACATCAGCATGACGTCATCAATGACGTCATCACAATAATTGAGTCTTAGCCGCCTTGACACGTGTCGCGTGAACAGTCAGCCGCCATGCCACGTGTCGCCTTCTCAGCGTGCCACGTCGACAAACAGTGACAAATCCAGCGTCGCGACGCTGAGGTCCTTGGCGTCGCGACGCTGGAACAGTGAAAAATTTTCTATAAATACTGCGCGAATTTCAGAATTTTAGACACCTCTCTCTCTCTTGATTTCTCTCTCTAGAGAGAGAGTTTCTCTCTCTAGAATTTTTATTTTTATTTTTAGTTTTTTTTTTAATTTATTTATTTGTAATTTATTTTAATTACTTTTTGTAATAATAGTAATTTTATTTTTACTTTTTACAGTTTTTACTATTCATGAGAAAGTAATTTCCCAGCTAGGGTGAAAGGTAATTCTTTTACTGTTACTATTTAGATTAATCTCCCTTAAAAATAATATATTTTCACTTTAAAATACTGATTAATAAAGGATACCGCTATATTGGTCGGTTGGTATATTTATTTTCTGTTGGTTTGAACCTGATTAATCAAGGGATACCGCCAGATTGGTCGGTTGATAAATTTATTTTGGTACCGCCTTTATGGCTGGATTATGGACAAATATTACCGCCTATATGGCTGGTTGGACTTAATTGGACTTAATCAGGATACCGCCAGATTGGTCGGTTGGTTAAATAATATCACAAGTTTATATATTATTTTATGGGAGATATCTAAATTAGTAGTAGTAAAAGTAATTCCTTTTACCTTAGCATTTTATTTTATTGCAATTTACTTTTCAGTATTTACTTTTCAGCATTTTTATTTTATGTCTTTTACCTTTCAGTTATTAGTCCTAGTTATGTGTTGTAACTAAATAGTTATCTGGGGTTGTGATGAATTTCAATATCACCAGTTTATAAGGGTTAGATTATAGTTTGGGTAATATAATGATTTATTTATTGAGTCTTAATCTTAATGCTTTTTATTAACCGATCACTAATAAAATTGATTAGGTAAACTTAAATGAACTAGACATAGAGATTTTAAGTTTAAAACCTTAGACTCAATAGCCCACGATCTTCCTTGAGGATAGATAACCCTTTAATAGATTTCCTTACAGGATAGGAATATACCTGTCGGGCGAGGGTAGCCATAATTGGAACTTAATCTTAATGAATCCAGATAATGTGGTTGACATAGGAATATGGTTCAATTGGGTTATACTGGGTATTTGTGTCTGACCATCGACAGATGCTTTCGCATAATTTCGTGTTCCAGGTTAATAAATCATTGTATTTCCTAACTATAAAATAATCACTTCATCTTATAATGATATTGGAATAAATCACACAACCTAGATCTTTGTGTCTTTTGTTATTTTCCTTAGTATTTTCTTTTGTCTTTTTATTTATTTATTTATTTAGCAACGCCACATTCAACCAATCAAACAAACAATCTCTCTCTTTCCATTTAATTAGATATTTGTAAATAAATAGATTCAACAATTAATAACAACAGTAGGAATTAAGTCCTCGTGGGATCGATATTTTTATACTACTTGAACGATACGTGCGCTTGCGTTATACGTGTGTGTTTACGCCGGTCAAGTTTTTGGCGCCGTTGCCGGGGACTTATATTTCTTGAGTTGTTAATTTTGAAACTATCTAATTTACTTATATCTAATTTTCTTTCTTTTATTTTGTAATTTTTATTTCTTTTGTTTTCAGGTGATTAAAAAAATGGAACACTACTGGGAAATTGAGAAATCACGAACTTTACAAGAAGATACACCCCAAATCTGGGAGCAACAGTCCAGTTTTCTGAGGCCTGTTGTTGAGCCCAATGACTATCACTGGATGTCAGAACCAAATAATACTACTTTTGTTCAACAGAATTCAATGTGGAGATGTGACATATGTAATGGTAACCACCCAAGCGATTATTGCGAGTACAACTACAATTCAGGGTGGCAGAACTATCAGAATCCTTCATGGTATGATGAGCCAACACATTTCACAGAACCATCACATTTTCCATCTTATCCACCATCTTCCTTCGATCCTTATCAAGAACCAGAACCATCCGAGGAAGATCAATTAATTCACATGTTCAAAGAACAAGAAGCTCGATTTGATGCACAAATTCAGAGTAACGCAGAATCCATACAAAGAATGACAGATCAGATCAGACAATTAATAGAAAACCAGAACATCATACCTCAAGAACCAGTTTCAGATGACACTGATGAAGCCTTCGAGTACCCAGAAATCCACGATGACACCTTAACAGAGGAGGAGGCTGAGCAGTATCAACAACCAGAGGTATCAGTTCAGGAACCCGAACCGGAAAAGTCTCGATTTGATTTCTATTATTCAGATTCTGACGAGGATGAAACTGAGCTGTTTGTACCAACTGCATCAAAAATTGAGGATGGAATTCTGTATCCTCAAAATGAAGATCTTGGAGATTCCATTGCACAAATGTTTGATGAAGATCTACCTGAGCCAATCATTTCAACCAGATCAGAGGATGAAGACCTAAAATCTAACATTTCTTTTCATCCTCAGGTTGACAATTTTGAAACATGTATTTCACAGATGACAGATGAAGAGCTTAATGCAGAAATTTTCAAATACATCTGTGAAGAAAAGGTGGAGCAAGAAGCAGAGCAAATGGAGGAGCAAACGTCTGACCTTATTAAAGATCCAGAGCATTCAGGAAAAACATCGCTGTTTTGGGGAGTACAAATCAAAGAAACCACCCAGAAGCTTGACAGAATGGAATTTCCATTCCAAGTCAAGCACCATATAAGACCTCCTGATTTATTCTTTCTTTGCAGGAACCACTGGAACAATAAGAGAAAAAAGTGGCACGATCACTGAATGAGACAAAACTGTTTTGCCACTTTACCGTTGGAAGAGACCCTTCAAAAGCAACGCTCACGGGATTGTCTTTAATCGGACATCCAAAACGACGCTGAAAAACCTCCTTAACAGATGAATTTCAGTCACGTCTGGCTGAAGACGAAAAATTTAGCGCTAGCAGGGAGGCAACCCATGCAATTTGTTGTAATTATTTATTTATTTTTGTTGTGTGAACTTTTTATTTGTGTGTTATTTTTGCAGGAAAAATTTAAAATGGAATTTATCAGGACAAAGCAAGCCAGTACAAGCGGGATTTTCACAAAATAAAAATTTGACAAAATCACGAAGATACAAAGTCAATCCAGAAAAGACGGCCGAGTAAGAAGTCAGCTTTTTACGCGTCCCTATGGATTTATCTGTCGCAAGACATGGTTTTGCCAAAAAAAAAAAAAAAAAAAAAATCCCGAGTCAAACCCTAACCCTAAAGAACCGAGTGTCGCGACGCTAGGCAATTTTTGGCGTCGCGACGCTGACTCGAAATCAGAGACATAAGCAGGGCGCTGGCAGCATCTCATTTCACTCTTCATCTTCTTCATCCTCAACACCTACACACAAAGCCGAAACTCACTTCCATAACACAAATCACCACCAGCCGCACCAACAACCACCATCAACCAAGATCCACCCCATTGCCGTGACCGAAACCAAACCCACCAACCACCGCCTGAAATCAGTGCCATCGTGACCGTGAGCCTCACGACCAAGATCCACAGCCGCAACCTTCGCCATGTCAAACACCAAGCCTTTACCGAGCCACCATACCCGAACCAGCCATCACCACCGCAAGCCACTACCGTCATCACCGTGACCGAGTCTTCGCCAGCCGAGATCCACACCGTGAGCAACCACCGCGAGCCACCAAACACTTCCTTCGCCGAGCCTAACCGAGCCTCAACACCAAGACACCACTTCGTCGAAACCGAAACTAACGAAGCAAACCAGAGCCGTGACTCAACCGCGTCACCAAGCCACCATCATCAACCACACAAGCCATCACCTCGACCAAACAAACTGAGACAAATCAGCCCATTGCCGAGCCAAATTGCCACTATCTACCGAATATTAGCCACACCGTCGCAACCGGAACGGAACCGAGCCATCCTTGCCGAGAACCTCCTTCACCATCACAGCTACCGAATCTTCACTGCCGAGAGTACCACTGCCAAAATCAGAATTTGAAAATACGGTAATGATTTGATAAAAATTGATTTGGTAATTGGGTAAATTGAAAATTGAATTGTGAATTGGTTGACTGTGAATTTTGAATTACGAAGTGTTGGATTGTGGATTAATTTGATTCGTAGTTGTGGGAGCGAAGAATTGAATTGGGTATTTTGTGGAATTTGATAATTTTGGCAGTAAAGGGGATAAACGAAAATTGAATAAGTTTGTGGTTGATTTTGTTGAAATTGGAGGATTGTGAATTTGGAAGTTTAGTGGTGAATAACGGGCTGAATTCTGAGTTTAGAATTGCCAGATCGATGGATTTTGTAGAATTGAGGGCGAAGTTTGACATTGTGGTAATTTTTGAAGTGTTAGTTTTAGGATGAATTTGGGAAATTTGAGTTTTTAGAGGACTCTGTCGAAATTTTCACTAAAAAAATAGTCAATTATCGATCGTGGTAAAAAAGTAAATTGAACATAAATTTTTCCTATCGGTAATTTTTCCTGTAAAATTTCAGCTGACCATGTATTATCTTCTAATCTCTTTTGTGTATACATAGTGTGAACTTTTTAATTTGTGTGTTATTTTTGTAGGAAAAGCACAAACGGAGCATTTTAATACAGAATGAATTATGTTTGGCAATTAAAGATGAGAAACATTCATTAACGATGGCTGAATAAGGAATGAAATCTTGAGATACATCCTAATGAATTTATACTACGCGAGTGGCGTATTGCATACACAATTCCGTTGCCTTAATTATTGCTTTGATTGCTTTTCTGTTGTAATTATCTTTATTTTCGTAGACAGGATCCAGACTTTTTGACCTTTCACGATCCATTTTGTTGTTTAGCTAACAATCGTCCTCTGGAAGATACTTGTGCTATATTGTTTTCACCCTTTTCAGGTACTATAAATTCGGCCCGTCATTGCACTTTTGAAGGCATCCAAGTTTGTAAAGAAATACATAAAAAAAATGGAAGCCACTTCAAGAAGACGAGTTGAGAACATCTGTGTGTTTTGCGGTAGTACTGTTGGTACTAAACCACAATACATAGAAGCAGCACAGGAATTGGGTCGAGTCTTAGCAGCAAGGAATATGCACCTAATATATGGCGGAGGAATCTCGGACTTATGGGAATCGTTTCAAAGGCCGTACAGGAAGGAGGCAGTCACGTTTTGGGAATCATCCAAAACCCTTGGCAGAAGCAAATCTTATTGAACCAACAAACGGAGAGGAACTGATCGTACCAGGTATGTCTGAACGACTGGTAGAAATGATTAACCGTTCTGATGCTTTTATTGCTTTGCCAGGTGGCTTGGGCACATTGGAGGAAATTTTTATTGTACTATCTTGGGCGAACCTAAACATACACCAGAAACCAATTGGGCTGTACAACGTTGATGGGTTTTATGATTTTCTTTGTGTGTTTCTTGATGATGCTCGAAGAAATGGGTTCGTGTCAAAACCTTTAAAAGAACTCCTCTTCACTGCCAGAACTGCTCCAGATCTAATTGACCAACTCATAGCCTATGAACGAAAGTTGACCCTATCATTTCAAAGATAAATTGGTCCGAGGACGATCGTGGTAAGAGACGTCGAATTAATCTGGATCTTAACCTGTAATTTTCCTGTAGAATTTCAGCTAATCAGGTATTATTTTCTAAACTCTTCTTCTACTGTTTAAGACATTGGGGACAATGTCTCATTTAGGTTTGGGGGTGAGGTATAGTTAATAGTACTTGTTTGTATTGTTATTTTTATTTTTAGTCCAAAATTTTTCGAAAAATACAAAAAAAATTGAAAAATTTTCAAAAATTACAAAAATATTTTGCATTTTTGTGTTTTTATTTTAACTAAAAAGGTGAATTGGTAAGAAATAGCCGAGTAAGGAGTTTCCACTCTTGAGACGTATTTCAAACCATTTATTCCGAAATAAGTTAATTTTTGTTTATTTCATTTTGAATTATTTAATTTGTGAATTCTCCATAATACTGACTAAAATGAATCTTCTTATGTTCAGTTGACAGATATTATGAACTTACATGGAAACATACGGACATGAGCTGTACTTGAAAAGTTTGTAATATTCCGTGCTCTAGTTCAATTGGAGGAAGCATCTATAAATAGTTATGGAATAAAAAATAAAAAATAAAAAATAAAAAATTTCTGATGTACACAAATAAAGTATCTAAGATCCGGGTTATTAAGTCTGTAAGGGTGTTTTAACACTTAGTGCCCTAAAACCAACTGGTTTGGGAGTCATTGGCCCAAAGCTCGCTACATGGATCGAAGATACTGCAAAAATATATTCATATCTGAAGTCTGAGTAATTAAGTTCGTAGGGGTGTCTTAACACCTGGTGCCCTAAAGCCAACTGGTTTGGGAGTCACCACCCCAAACTCGCTACATAGACGGAAGGTATTGTATATAAATAAAAAGTCAAAATTCAGAAAATCAAAGAAAAAATCAGAAAAATCAGAAAAATTATTCCATTACTACAAAAAGATGTGAAATCTGATAGAACTTTAGGACAAAAATATTACTCTCTTATCAACTGCACTTATGACTGTTGTGGGCAAAAATGAGTTGATTTAATATTTTGTTAGCTGTGTATATGGAGAATGGTAAAAATAATCGGAGAATTTACTTATTCGGTAATTTAGAAAGAAACAAAACAACTAGTAACTTGTAGTAGAAGTTTCACCTGATTAGTTACTATCTTTTTTTTCTCTTTTCGCTTGTCTTTTTGCTTTTGTGTGCATTAGTTTTACTATCTTTTTACTTTTGTAAAATGTTTGTGGGTATCATTGCTGTAAACCCTCACGAGACTACACTCGTCCACTAGGGACACCTAGGGGTTTAAAGGCTTGTTGCATATGCTAAATGCAACCGTGATCCCTACGAAAATGGCTTAGTTAAATTTTATTCTGTTATTTTATTTGTATTTTGCTCGAGGACTAGCAAAATGTTAGGTTTGGGGGTGTGATGAGTGGTATTTATATCACTATTTCCCACTCATTTAACTTAATATTTTGTATAGTTTCTTGAGTTTTGTGAACGTTTTGATGTGTTTTTTTATTGTTTTTTGGCAGATAAATAAAGTTTGGACAGCACTGGAGGCAATTTGGGGCAAAACAGGACAAAAATGCGTCAACAGGGATATTTTCGTCTTTTCGCGTCGCGCCGCTGGACACCTGCGCGCCGCGACGCCCAGCGTGAGCCGAATCTGCTAACGCGCCTGGTCAACGGTCAGGAATTTGAGAAGTTTGACTTTGCTAAAATGCGCCGTGCCACGTGTCACCATCACAACCAATCTGCTAACGTGCGCCGTGCCACGTGTCAACATCATATGCTGCCGACACTTTGACTTGACACGTGTCGCCTTGTCATCAGCCATCAGCGGTCAACGAGTCAACTTGCCATGTGTCATGCCACATCATCATCAGCCACGTCACAAGGTCAACCAAGTCAACTTGACACCTCAGCATCAGCCAATCACCGCGTGACACGTGTCGCCACGTGTCGCAATCCTATTGTGCCGACAATTGCAACACACGCCAACACACACGCCAGCGCCACGTCAGCGCCACGTCATCGCCACATCAGCATGACGTCATCAATGACGTCATCACAATAATTGAGTCTTAGCCGTCTTGACACGTGTCGCGTGAACAGTCAGCCGCCATGCCACGTGTCGCCTTCTCAGCGTGCCACGTCGACAAACAGTGACAAATCCAGCGTCGCGACGCTGAGGTCCTTGGCGTCGCGACGCTGGAAACAGTGAAAAATATTTCTATAAATACTGCGCGAATTTCAGAATTTTAGACACCTCTCTCTCTCTTGATTTCTCTCTCTAAGAGAGAGTTTCTCTCTCTAGAATTTTTATTTTTATTTTTAGTTTTTTTTAATTTATTTATTTGTAATTTATTTTAATTACTTTTTGTAATAATAGTAATTTAATTTTTACTTTTTTCAGTTTTTACTATTCATGAGAAAGTAATTTCCCAGCTAGGGTGAAAGGTAATTCTTTTACTGTTACTATTTAGATTAATCTCCCTTAAAAATAATATATTTACTAATTAAAATACTGATTAATAAAGGATACCGCTATATTGGTCGGTTGGTATATTTATTTTCTGTTGGTTTGAACCTGACTTAAAACGGATACCGCCAGACTGGTCGGTTGATAAATTTATTTTGGTACCGCCTTTATGGCTGGATTATGGACAAATATTACCGCCTATATGGCTGGTTGGACTTAATTGGACTTAATCAGGATACCGCCAGATTGGTCGGTTGGTTAAATAATATCACAAGTTTATATATTATTTTATGGGAGATATCTAAATTAGTTGTAGTAAAAGTAATTCCTTTTACCTTAGCATTTTATTTTATTGCAATTTACTTTTCAGTATTTACTTTTCAGCATTTTTATTTTATGTCTTTTACCTTTCAGTTATTAGTCCTAGTTATGTGTTGTAACTAAATAGTTATCTGGGGTTGTGATAAATTTCAATATCACCAGTTTATAAGAGTTAGATTATAGTTTGGGTAATATAATGATTTATTTATTGAGTCTTAATCTTAATGCTTTTTATTAACCGATCACTAATAAAATTGATTAGGTAAACTTAAAATGAACTAGACATAGAGATTTTAAGTTTAAAACCTTAGACTCAATAGCCCACGATCTTCCTTAAGGATAGATAACCCTTTAATAGATTTCCTTACAGGATAGGAATATACCTGTCGGGCGAGGGTAGCCATAATTGGAACTTAATCTTAATGAATCCAGATAATGTGGTTGACATAGGAATATGGTTCAATTGGGTTATACTGGGTATTTGTGTCTGACCATCGACAGATGCTTTCGCATAATTTCGTGTTCCAGGTTAATAAATCATTGTATTTCTTAACTATATAATAATCACTTCATCTTTATAATGATATTGGAATAAATCACAACCTAGATCTTTGTGTCTTTTGTTATTTTCCTTAGTATTTTCTTTTGTCTTTTTATTTATTTATTCATTTAGCAACGCCAAATTCAACCAATCAAACAAACAATCTCTCTCTTTTCCATTAAAAAGATATTTGTAAATAAATAGATTCAACAATTAATAACAACAGTAGGAATTAAGTCCTCGTGGGATCGATATTTTTATACTACTTGAACGATACGTGCGCTTGCGTTATACGTGTGTGTTTACGCCGGTCAGTGTTCGAACGAGTGGTAATTTGGTAGGGGGTTCCAATATGTGTTGGGTTGTTCTTTCTCTGGGTCGGGTATTTTGTGAGCATCGATGAGGTTTTGGATTCATGCCTAAGGCGGGTGCAGTTTTCAGTTTCGTGGCCTCTCCTCTGATGGAAGTGACAATAAAAGCTTAGGTCAAGGTTGGGTGGTATAGGATCTCGAAGTGGTTTAGGCTCTAAAGGTTTTAGGAGTCCTTGTCCCTCCAACTTCTCAAGCACCTTAGATAACGGCTTCCCCAGGTTAGAGAAATGCCGGTTCTTGATGGCAGCAATCTCGGCAGTAGCGGGTTTAGTCTCAGAATTCCCCCTAAAAGTTCTTGATTCTGGCCATAAAACTTTCTGTTTTCAGCCTCCTCTTCTTCAATATCCATAACAGTCTCTCTCAACTGTCAGAAATCAGTAATCATGGAGGTCATCTTCCTCAGCTTACCATAAATAGATGGCTTGGTGCCCTTGATTATCATCTTAATTTGGTCTTTCTCTGAAGGTCGAGTCTGCATTTTCAAAAGCTGGCTTCTCCAGCGATCCACATACTCTTTGAAACTTTCCTCTGGCTTCTGTTTAGTGTTTTCTAAATCACGGAGTGACAAGTCAATCTCTAAGTCTGTAACATATTGCTTCAGAAAAGCATCAGCTAGTTCTCTCCAATCTTCCTTAACCTTCTTCCCAAGGCTATGATACCAAACCACATGTACCCCCTCGAGTGACATCCCAAACATCTTTTGGACCTGGCGCTGTGATAGGCCCACTGAACTCATGACTGAGACATATTGCTGCAGATGGACACTCGGGTCTCCATTCCCATTAAACTTGGCCATGTCGGGCATTTTAAAATGAGCTGGCAGCTGTTCTCCGAAGGTCATTGCCTCATAATCTAACAACTCTTCATGTTTACCCCTCATTTTACTGGTAACTGTTTCAACCTGATCCTGGAGCTTCTGAAATTCTACCTGAGACACAATCAATCTGCCTGTTGCATACTCTGCCATGTCATCATCAAAAGTGGGGATATCATCCCCCAACCCATTCAGAGGCTCCTCGCGCCTCACATTCTCAGAATTTCCCCCAGCACGGGGCACAACCATATTTTTCATGGTAGTAGTCAATGCTTGTAATTGTTCAGTAATCTTGGCGAAACCATTCTCCAACTGATCTATCCGGGATACCTCATTAATGGATGTACTCATATCTGTTACCGGTCTTTTAGTGAGTCTTCTCTCTTCCCTAACCCAACGGGAATCTATGATGGCTTTTTAGAACACAAGGGGTTAGCATGATGCGTGTATGCATGAAATGAATGAGACGCATATGATACAATGAATATATCAATTTATTAAAATTTTCATACAAATTGGCCCATCATCATTTTAGAAGCTTTTGGGCTAAATGTCATAGGAATGAACTCGTCCTAGTTTAAATGGCCCAACGAGTTCACATCTCATGGCAAGGAGCCCAACTAATTCCAAATGGTAATGTTCCAAACACAAGCACAAAGTGGCCCATCAATCACTTAGAAGCCTTTGGCCCAATCGTCATAAAATGCGTTCTTGTCCCAGTTTAAATGGCCCAACAAGCCCATATCCCATGACAAATGGTCCAAATGGATCCAAACGACGATGTTCCCAAACACAAGCATAAAAGAAAGATAATTCAAACATAAAACAATGATTTCTACAGAATGGCCCATGAACATTTCAGAAGCTTTGGGCCTAATGGTCATAAGGTACGAACTCGCCCTAGTTTAAATGGCCCAGCAAGTTCGCATTTCTGACAATAGTCCAACTGCATCCAAATGAGGATGGTCCACAAGCACATACTCAAGGAAATAATTGTTACTTTAACCATACAACCCCGGTCTATGGGTGGGTTCGCAGGAGTGTAGACAAAGGCTCTCACCGGCGAAGGATGGCCCACAACTAGGCCTCCCCAATCAAGGGTTCGAGCGACCAAGTGAGCGCACCCTTTTTTATACACTAAGGTACGTGCCAATGAGCTATGGTGTGTGACTGACTGTCAAATGGATTTCCCGTTGTAGATTCCCCAGAGGGAGGGTGGAGTGAGGCTCTCTTAAGTACTCTAGCCTCTTAGGCTCTTATCACTTAGTGTCAGGAATAAACAACGAGTCCTCCAAATTAGTCCATCACAATAGGCTACGGGTAGATGGCTATATAGGTGCCTTCACAACTTTTCCTTCTAGGAATGTAGTGAATGAAGAAAGAACCAAACCATTACCTAGCCTCAAAATGTCCTTGATTAAACCCCCTTTTATCCACTATAGACACGGTCAATTAGAACATAAATCCAAACATTACAAGATAATATTTCGGGGACGATTCTCTATCCCCAGTGGAGTCGCCAGACTGTGGGACACAGAAACTGGACGACGCATGCTGTCCCGGGCTCGCGGCCCGGTCGGGAGTACGGAGTAGCCACGGGGGACTAAACCAGAGAATAATGGAGTCGCCACCTGGTGTGAACCGGGAAAATGAGATTTAAGGCCGTACTCACCCCTCGCAGGGAAGACCTCAAACCGTTGGGTTCGGAATGGTCCCTTACTTATGTCTCTTGTAATGAAAGGATTTGTGTAATAATTTAATCAAGCTTAAGTAACAATTATTTCAAGAGTATCATGCTTCTAAATCCATATGCACAAAAATAAAACTTACACCTAAATTGCATATATTTCACATCTAATATTGCATGCTTGAAAGTACATCAAAGTAGCAATGAACATAAAACTTCATTGGCATATTGTATTCATGGAAACACAAGCCACAAACTAACCACACAAGCACACATAAGGCGAATCAAAATAATGGCGAACATGTGATTTCATAGACATATCATAAACAAATAGCCATTACATGTCCATGCACAAATAAAAGAGTCAACTAAGTGTTGGATAATATGACCCATAGCGTCACTATTTGCACAGATCATTGTGTTGCTGTAGCAAATTAACTATGTAACTAGGAATTGCACTCTCGTCATTTGTGATTAGATCACCATAGATATATAAATGAAGAGAGGTCCCTATGATTAGTTCCTGGATTGAGATGATATGAGACAGTATCAGTCCACGAAGGATTAATCATTAAATATCCCTAGCCGTAGTAATATCGAGACTGGACATCGATAATGCGGAATAGGCTAGTATTGCACTTGTGCGCGTTGTGAGGGCACAATGGCATAGTTCTCATATATATAAGTATTGGATACTTGTGCAAGTGCGATAGGAGGTCGTGTTTCACCGATGGTACGGGAAACAGCTTCGCTCTGGATAGACCCTTCAGAATCCCATTGGTATTATGACTAGGTGTCTATGGGAGGCCGAAATCAAGGTAGGTGTGTATAGTCTTAACCTGAGACTTACATCGCTAATACTTACGACAATCGGTAAACTTTGGTTTTGGTGGTGGGGGATCTTAACTGGTTCTGTGTTCACCTCTTCTGTGTTATCAGGAATCGTAGTGTATTGGATGTGATGTCAAGACGGAAGTGTCACTCCAGTCATAATGGAGATGATGTCACGCAGGATACGGTATTAGTGCTCTTAAGTGATGCGCATCCAATCGTGATATTATGACCAGGTCATGAATATCCGATTATAGAGACTAGTTACCAGACATCCGATATGTGTTTCGGACGGGGCAGACACTTATCCAGCCCCAGCCCTAGCACGTGATTATCCGATACTGGGCCGATATGCACAATACAATTGTATACTACGCTTGATACAGATCTTTGATATTCTTTGATGAATATGTCCGGAGAACTTGGGAAGACTTGGTGCTTTGCTAGGAGTCGACCTTGTCTCGTAAATCGGTAGAACGTAGTACTTGGTACGTACGTGATTCGGATACTCCGACGACCGTATTTACTGCCAGATTATCCGGGGATCTCATGGGTCGCTTCCCGATAATCCACCGATGACGCACAAACTCGCACTCTTGAATAATCTGGGATTATATAGAAGAGAGAGAAAATTAATCTAGGATTAATTACGGAGATATTTTATCTAGGATAAAATATCGTCTAGAGAGAGATAACGATTAATTCGGAATTAATCGATGAATTAATATATTCGATATATTAAATGAAATTAGATTTCGACGCGGAATTAAAATTGGATTTTAATTCGGGCAAACGAGTTAATTTAGAATTAATTCGTTAGCGACGTAAATAATAATTTCGCTAACCGCAATTATTCGATTTGATTAACGTCGCGACGTAAGCTCGGTATTTCGGAAATATCAAACCCGAACGCGTGAGTGCACGTGGGCCCACTTTCATTTGGAAATGTGTGGGGCCCACATGATACATGTCACTTTATGCATTATTTTATTCTAATGCATTGCATGGTGATAGTGTACAATACACTCAATGGTCTTGCATGGAGTTTGAGTGTTTGACACTCTAAGCCATTGCATGTTTTGTGTCATAAGTTTATTATTTATTTAATAAACATTATGGCATAATATAAATTGATTTTTGGTAAATCATTTAACTTAACACAATTTCATCTCTTCATTTCTCTCTCTCTCTCACGCCCAAAACAGAAAATTTGGACTGGTTTTGGAGCCAAAAACCGTGAGCAAGGGAAGCCAAGAGTTGGGTTTTCATGGTGAAAACCGCAAGTGCTAGCACACTACGAGTCTTGCGAAGGTGGTAGGGAGGTTCCCCATGAGACGGGATCCATCCGACGAAGCTAGGAGCTCCGTTTCTTCACTCAAATTTCTGTTTTGCAGGGCAGTGAACTGCAACAGTTGGCGTGAATGGCAGTGGCATTTGGACTTCATTCGTCTCCAAATCGACTCAACCGATCAATGTGACTATTCCGCTACCTCCGTTGATGTGTTCACGCATGTTTTCATGACTTGTTTGATCTTGGGACCTTAGAATAAACCAACAATGGCATCAAGAGCTAATGTTGCAAGCATGAAAAATGTAGGGCTTAAAATTTGGGTAAATGTTTGTTGAGCATGATTTGAATAAATTGTTTGTTTGAGTATGCTTATAACATGTTTAAATTCATTTTGGTTGGACTAATTTGATGAAAAATGATTTGGAATTATTTTCCCCAAAATTAACACCTTGGCCGAATGTGTGTAGGATTTTTGGGATCTTGGATTTTTCATTATTAATTCTTTGGATGAGTTGTAATGAGTAGGATAATGTTAATTTAAGATTGAATTGGATTTAATTTTAAATTGAACAAAACCCTAAATTCTATATGTTGGCCGAATGGTGCCTTTGCCCTAATGTCTTGTGTTTTTTGGTTTTGTGACATTGGATGTGTATAAAATCAAATTGGATGGTGATTTAATGTCGATTGTAGGTTCGATTGGATCGGAACCAAATCGGACACAAAATCCCTCCTTGGCCGAGTACTTAAAAGCATGTTTATGGGGTTGATTTTCAATTTGTGTGTGGACATATGATAATGAATTAAGCATGATTAATTGGACTAAT
>SKCR01025004.1:0-18436 GCA_019454045.1 Zanthoxylum bungeanum | reverse complement strand
AAGTTGAGGAATCCTCAGTCCTATGTTTTTAAATTTTATTCATTTTTTTCCTTTTTTTACTAATAAGATGTTTGGCTTATTTTTTTTCCACTTTTACCCTTATAAAACAAAAAAAAATTATTGAGCATAATACATTTTAATCAATTATCTCTCATTTGAGCATAATACATTTTAAAAGCATATATTTTTTATTTTAAATATACACTAAATATTAATTCATCTTTTCTATCTAGATGAACCACTTTATAGTCATATTGTGATTGTGTCTAAAAAAAACAATCAGATAAACACCAATTGACAGTAATTTTGTGATTATCTGTACAAAAAATACAATCACATTGTGATTAATATCACAAATGTGATTACTTTCAATGTGCTTGATGATCGGTAATGTGACTAAGGGTTGGCAATGTGATTTAGATAACTAATGTGACTGAGGTCACAAGTGTGAATAAGGGTCAGTAATATGACTGAGGTTCACAATTGTGAATGTGCTCAATATGGACCGAGGTAACTAATATGAATGATGGTTGACAGCATGACTAAGGTAAAAATGTGATTGTACGTAAAAAAAAATACAATTATAATGTGACTGATGGTTGACAACATAACTAAGTTAAAAATATGACTGTATGTAAAAAATACAATTATAATGTGACTGAGGTCTCAAATATAAGTATCCTTAATATACTTGAGGGTTAGTGATAAGCGGAAAATATATCAATATTTACCACCTCTTTTACTTAATATTTTGTATGGATTCTCGAGTTTTATGAACGTTTTGATGTGTTTTAGTTTATTTTACAGATAAAATAAAATCGAGACTCAATGGAATCAATCAAGACGAAATGTGGAACAAATAAGGGTAAAAACTGGACTTGACATTTGGATTTTGGAGGTTGGAAACTTGAAATGGCATTCTAACGAAGTACAATTTCTGAAATTTCAACTTTGCGTAATTTTCATATTTTGGCTATAACTTTTTACTCCGATATTGGATTGAGGTGATTCAAGGTCCAGATGAAAAGAAGACTCAAAGATCTACAACTATGATGTTCATAAGAAGTTCGAATTCTGAATTTTTCAAGACCGAAATTGATGAAAAATCCAAAGTATATTATGTGTAATTATTAAAGTCATTATCAAAAACCAAAAAAAAAAAAAAAAAGGAAATGACAATTTACAATTGTCAAACTTCCACCAAACATGAGGATTTGATGGCATGTTTGGTGGAGGCAAAATTTTGCCTATAAATAGAGCTTGATTTCATTTGTAAATTTCAGACTTTCCTTAGGTTTCTTAATAAGGAACTGAGTATTGTATCTTGTTTGTATATATTTATAGTAATGTATTTTTATTTTTGTAGTAATAATAGTTTGTTTATTTTATCTTTCTTTTATATTTTGTAGTTAGTTTTCTACTGGGGGAAAGGTGAAACCTTTAATATGATAGGGTAGATCAATCTTACTTACTTAATAATATGGATTAATTTTTCTACATGACTAATTTTATTTATTTGACATAATGTGACACCGCCTATATGGTCGGTCTTTAGGTGACAAATGATTACCGCTTATATGGCTGGTTTATGGACAAATAATAACACCGCCTATATGGCTGGTTGGACTTAATTAATCGGGTAACACTGACAATTTCTATATTATAATAAAGTGAGATTTCTACATTTGAAATATTAAAGGCGGATCCCCTAACCCACATTATTTTATTTTTAATCTAGGGAAGTGATAAAGCACAATATTCATGAGTTTAATAATTGTTTTTCTTTATATAATGTGTGATGCTTTGACTTGTTTATTGAACTTTAACTTTAATGCTTCTTGTTGCCTGATCACCAATAAGATTGATGTGGTATATTTAAAATGAACTTGGAAAAGAGATTTTAGGTTTCAGCCTTAGATTCAATAGCACACGATCTCACCTTAGAGATTTCCTTCCAGGATATGAATATACATGTCGGGCGTGGGTAGCCACAATTGGAACTTGAACTTAATGAATTCGGAGTTTTTCTTAACATAGGAATATAGTTAATTGGGTTACTTTGGGTATTTGTAACTGACCATTGGAAGAGGCTTTTGTATATCTTCATGTTCCCAGGTTAACAATTGATTTATTACACATGTATAGGAGAATCAATTCATCATTAGAGTAATATACAACCCTATATGTTTTCTTTATTTATTAAATTCCTTTTTTTCTTATTTTGTATTTTTATTTATTTATTTAGTTAAAACCATCTTCAACCAACGAACATTCCTTTCCAACCTCAATTAGATGTAAATGTAAACAATAACTTTAATATTCACATAGAAATTAAGTCCTCGTGGGATCGATATTTTTATACTACTTGAGCGATACATGCGTTTGCGTAACATGTGTGATTTCACACGATCAGTTAGTTATGTGACTAGGATAATGCATATGTCTGAGATATATAATGTGACTGATGTCACAAGTGTGACCGAAGATTGGCAATATGTCTGAGGTCAAAAGTGTGACTATGCTCAATTTGACTGATGGTCAACAATGTGATTAAGGTAATAATATATCTGAGATAAAAAATTTGACTGGGGGACAGTAATGTGACTGATGTAGAAATTAGAGGTAGCCGGGGTTGATTCCGATTCGGAATCGAATCGAGCTGTTCCGGTTCCGGTTCCATTCGGTTTTTTTTTTTTTGCTTTATTGAAAATAAAAAATTGAGATTAATAAAATAAAATAATTTAAAATTAAGAATTTCAATTTATATAATAAACTTACAATTACATTACAAAATACATTAAATTACAAAATTAATTCTTATCTAAACAAATAAAAAAAATTAAATTAAAGAGCTTGAACTTAAATTTTTAAAAACTTAAGTTGCCTACGTATCCTTCCAGGGGTGAGAGGAATCAAAGCTCACGTAGTTCCATTATATTTTAAAGATATTTCCCCATTGTAATTTAAAATTATTTAAATATTTAATTATCAATCATCATCCGTGCATTTGATCCTGCAGCTCCAGTTCCGCTTGCACTTGCAGATGCATTATCGAACAGTCTTCAAATTTATCAGGGCCTCTTGTTGTTGCCTCAGATCAGCTCGGGTACAATCATCCACACATGATGTTGCTTCTAGAGTGCTTGGATGTAATGAAGACCGTCTGACTTCCAATATATTGCCTCTGATGCTAAAGGCTTGCTCAACCGCAATGGTGGAAACAAGTGCTGCCAATATCTCTTTAGCAATAATTGATAAAACATGATATACATTTTGATGTCGGTTCCACCATTCAAGGATTTGAAAATTTTTACTAACTAAATATTCAGTTGAAAACTTAAAATTTGTAAATAAATAATTATCTAATTCCGGATTATTAGTCGTGTTATCCCTATGTTTTTTATTTCGTTGTAATAACCAACGATCACCTGCGCTAAGTCTAGATTACATTACGGTCGTTTCGCTACAACTAGATTGTCCTACTGATTACAAGTTATATCTTCTAACATAATCATTAAATAACTATATTAAATCAATTTTTATTTTAGCTATTATTCTTGTAATATCAACTTCATATGATATTCCTAAATATCCATAGTAAGCGGGTAAAACACTATTCAAACCTTCTAATTTAAATCTAGGATCAAAAACAGCAGCAATAAGATAAAGTAAATGAATGTCTCTAAAATAATTCAACCATTTTCGTTTCATAACATTAATAGCTTCAACAACAATATCATTAGGATCACTACTATCAACATGCTCATCGAGAGTTCCAACAATATTCAAACTTTTAAGAATAAATAAATGTGTTTGTAGGATAATAAACTCCGCTAAAAATTAGTGTAGCATCATTAAACACTTTTAAATCTCTAATTTTTTTTTCACAAACTTCCCATTGACTAGGAAAAAGTGTGATATGTTGAACATTTTGAGAAAAAAAACTACATAATGCATCTTTGTATTGCAAAGCTTGACATAAAAGAAAATAAGTTGAATTCCAACGTATTGGAACATCTCATGAAAATTTTATCGGTTTAATACCATTAAATTTACAAAACTTGGCCCATTCTCTCTTAAGTTGAGAATATGACCAAATACAATTAAGTATTTTTTTAATAGGCTCAATGAAAGGTGATAATTTTTCCAAACCATCTTGAACACATAAATTAAGGACATGACATGTGCAACGAACATGAAAAAACGACCCCCTATATTTGGTTCGCATATTTGTATTAAATCATTGATTGATGCAGTATTTGCAGATGCATTATCAAATCCAACTATTAAAATTTTACATAATAAACCATATTCATCAAAAATTACTTTAATCATTCTATAAATATTTTGTGCAGTATGTTGTTCATCAAAAACTCTAAATGCAATAAGTCGTTTTTACATGTTCCATGGTGCATCAATCCAATGACAAGTCCACCCATGTATGAGTGTGTTCGTCAATGGTCATTCAAATATCAGAATAAATAGATAGACGTCCTTTAATATATCTCTAAATGTTTCATTTAAAATAATTTTCCATCTTTGTATAATTTAAAATTTGACATTTTGTTGTATTTCTAGTCATTCTACCTACATGTAGCAGGATTTAAATCATTTTGAACGTAATTCGTAAAAGTAAATTTTTCACACCAAAACTTAAAGAAAGATGTGTCATACAAGTTAATTTAACAATTCTTCTCTATTTTTAGCATCAGAATATTTAAATAAATCTAAAGCACTCGTCCTCTACTAGATGATACATACCTGGCCATTTAAGTTTGGCGTTGTATCAAGTCCAAGTTCAACCGGATGATGTTTTTCAGGTGCTTGATCATATTTCTGTATCCATCAGAAATTTTAAGAAACCCCACAATGATTGCCATACTGCTCTTGAACCTTTATCAGCAACGTCTAAATGAAAATGAATTTTGAAAACATCCGAGGAACGAGACTTACTTCTTCTCTTCTACGTGAACCGATACTAGGGCCGCTCTCTTGGGTTACATATTGTGACATTGTATTTGTTGGGGTTTTTAAGGGGGAATATCGGTAAACACAGCGAATCGCGGAAAATCAAAATTTTCCGATTTCAAAAATTTTTCACGGATCAATCAAATAAACTTATATATTTAATTATCCAATTATCAAATTCTGAAAAATTCACACAAGAGATCAAATTTCTTGGTAATTAACCGGATTCCCACAAAACTTTGTAAATTGATTATTTTAGCCCAATATTATCAAATATAATTTTGGATGATTCTAAATCATTTCTAAAATAATTTTTCAACACATCTAGTGCATCAAAATCAGATTTCACACAAATCCCCAATTTTCTGAAATTAAGACCGAGAGACCCACAAATTTTCAATTAATGCGATTTGGTCCTTTTTGTTCAAAACAAGCCAAGATCAAATCCAATCAACCTAAATTTTACATGCATCTATTCATACTATAATACATACATCACTATATGAAAAGCCCCAATTTGGAGTGGGTTATGAACCCTAATTTTTCAATTTCATCAATTGTTCCAATTTTCCCAATTTACAAAATTCAACACTTTAATCAATTCAATACTTCACCAATCTAACGCCTCACCACTTTGAACACAAGTCTAGAAAATTCTAGGTCACCAAGGAGTGGCTTACCAACTCTAGAATGACAACTTTGATTTTCCAAAATCAAAAGTAAAGCTTTGAAACCATTTCAAGCTTACTTACATGCACACATCTTTCATTCATTCAAGTTCACAACAACTAAACGCAAAATATAAGTAGAGAGACAATATCAAAGAAACACAAGATGAAGCTAAGCATGTTAGAAATATTTTTCATGTTGGAAGATTTGAAAGAAAACTTACAAAACCTTAAGATTTCCAAGCTTTTTTCCTTTCTTTTCTTCAAACTTTTCTCTCAACTACTTTTGTGTTTCTTTTGTATCTAATGAACTTCTTAAACCTAAAAGATGAAACAAGAATATATACTCCACAATTTAGCCTGGGCCGAAATTTAAGGTGTATATACAAATATCTAGATTTTTTCATTTCATTTAATTTTTGTTTTATCAACTTGCTTTAATCATCATCAAACCATTTAATGATCTAAGTAAGTCAACAAAAGCAACTCAAAAAAATAACAACTATATTCATTTAGGTATATGGCCGAAAATTACACTTAAAATTAAAGGAAAATGATATTTCAATTTTAAACATTTTAAACAAATATCAAAGAAGTCAAATCCATTTGACTACCATTTCCTTTACTTTAAAGTCAACAATAAACTCTTATAATCATTTCCTAACTTTATCATTTGGGAGATATTTATATTTTAATTATATTAATCATTTAACAATTAAATAATTAATTAATTATTAAATACAATTTCTCAAATATATGTATTATATTTACTTTAAATATCTCAATACATATATTAATGATATTGTCAAATACCTTTTTTGACCATTTATTAATGTGTATTTAATAATATCATATATTAAATACAAACACACATTAATTAGGAAATGACGGTTCGGCCCGTTCGCATTTATATTTCGTTTAACGTTTAACGATTTATAAATAATCATCATTATTCATAAAAGTTGCCCTAGTGCTCTACGAGTATATTTCATTAGTGAGACTCTCTAGATTCAGGTATATCTATCACAAAATCCAATTTCATGTCCATAATTACCCACCCGCAAATTATGACGACCACGGATAAACTAGCTGAATCATACAGGTCGAGGTCATTGCATACATATAATCCCTCAGTCATAGTATCCGGATAATACCAGAGATATAGATGTAAACGTCAAATCTCTATAGGTATTATCCCGTCGACGTATCTATTAGCAATCTCTAAATAACATTCGGAACTTACTTCCAAGTATACAGTGGCCACAGATTTAACAGACTGCTAATCATATATAGACTACCTATGCTCTGTACACAGAACTGACGGATCCTATCTTGATACACACAGGATATCCTGAGGATCGGTCCACACCCAACGAACATGCGGAGGTCTGATCTAAATAGATCGGTGACGTCACTGCATCTAAGTGTGGAGGATGTCTCATACATCCACAGTGGTATCTCAAGTCGAATGACCACTATGCTACTCAACCCGAGAAGATTCTTATTGACGTTGGTGTACCATCCATTAAGAATCTTCGGGAGTCGTTCAGTGTTTATCTATTATAAACACCTACACGTTTATACGAGTCTCCCTAGACTCATGGTTCATTGGATAAATCCATCGGACAAGTCTCGATATACGACATGTACTGGTCCTCAACAGATTTGACTATCGACCTGTGTTAGTGAATCTTGACACATGAACTATATCTGATAATATACATTTAGCAGTAACACTTCCCAATGTTAATTACAAACTGCTTTGTAACTGTGTACTGCATTATATATTATCCGGCCTTTGTCTAATATATACATATCACTAAACAACATTTAGTTTCAATCTAATCGTAATCAGATCGAATACGTATATAAAAACAAGAGTTGCAACTAAATAAGTAATATTATGGAAAATGGGTTGTTCATATTCATGAATCAGACATAAATACGGTTCGGATTAGCGCTCTGAGCACCAACCCCAACAATCTCTCCCACTTGCTCTTGTGCCAATCCACGGTATCATATATACATCTCAATATGTATCGTATACACATAGCCCTCAAAAGCTCACCTAGCACTTAAGAGGTAGGCAACATGAAGTAAGTCCGCTATGACATAATGAGTTTGTCAAACAAACCCAATCATTTCCAATAGCCAGTATCTTTCATATTTTGTAGAATCTAATTTATACATTAATATGAATCAGACACTACATCAGTATTGTGCTATAGCTATTGAGTTGTCCAAGTATTCAGGGATCAAATCCAAAATACTATGCGGACAACCGCAAGCACAACACCAATATAAAACTTCTAATTTATAAGGTCACTATGCAACTTCATAAGTCAATACTTCATAAGTTGCATCTAATTCCACTGTAAACAGTAGAATCATACGTGACACTCCCACTGCATCTTTTGTGACTCTTTATGACGTAGACTGTCTAACGTCATAATTAGTCTCAAAACTAATATGACCTTATGGTTGCAGACTGTATTCTCCATGAATTAGAAACTCGTTCTTAATATCTCAAAGATCAAAAGAGCATGTTTCAAGATCCATCATATGGTCTATAGGATATCAAAATAACTCGTAACAATTACGATTAAATCAATATCTATAATCGCACATTATAAAGTTTTATTATGTCATCATCAAATGATACATAAGATTGATTAGACATTCTAATCAATATCTCTTTCGAAAGGAATCATTATTTACGAAAGATGAATAGTTTAAATAAAACACACAATAACTGTCCAAAAGTTATACTAACTGTCATACAGATAGCCTAGTTATGTCCTTTATTAGATCATATCTAATTACGAATAATATGAGTATCTCACAAGTCTCTTAGTTTTATATCTTATATAAAACTTTATATCAATATATAACAGACTACTCCCCTGTTATCACGGAGTAAAGAAGACTTAGGTAAATCTTTTACCTTACAAACATCTCATTATTACTATAATAATGATAATGTTGTTAGGATATATAACACTATAAAGTAATTTGTACGCTCCCACTAACCCTCAAGCACATATGCATTCTCTATACTTTGACAAGATCAGACAATCTGACTGATATAAAAATAGAGATACGGATTTCCGGAAGACTTATCCGAGTCTACAATAGGCTCTATAAGCTAGCACACACTAAACTCTGCAATCTCAGCAGAACACAAACTCTAGGGCCATTCCAGAATGTACTCTTCAAACAAAGAAATCACAACTGATCTATTATCTGAATAAGTCATTCAAAAACGCCATTTTGCATTCTTTAGCTAAAATGTACAGTTTAATATCAACATTAACCAATATATCTTTAATTGTTCAATTAGCGTGACTAGAGACAATTTTTCTCAGAATCTACAATAGATTGATGTGTATAACATTTCTCACTGTCATACTGTAAAGGTCAAACCTTTAATAAGCTCACACTGCTTTCGCTGCGCAAATAATTAGCACATATCATGAACTAATTCATAATGAAAGCTTAATCAAGTTCAAAACTTGATCACAGTAAGCTATGAACAATCTTAGATCTATGGTTCAATGGTGAACTTCCAGAATCGATATCAAATATCGCTTCCATTATAAGTTATAGGATAATTTTCTTCGGTAAGAAAACAACAGAATCATTAAGTATCAAATACTCGTAAATGATTCTGAAATCCTATTAACTTATATAGAAGATGTATAAGGGTTGTTTCATCTTATTAATTACGTAGTTCCAATTATAGTTTATCATTCTCACATTTGACTTCAATAAGTCAAGTCTTTTCTACAATAATTAACATCTGATGTTACACACCAAGTAATAAAACGATTTTATTACTTATGATCGTAGGAAATATATTTATTAAATAGAATACAATTCTATAAAATAGAATAAATGATAAACTTTTACTAATACCTCCGAGGTGTAAGTAATTTCCATTATATAACTATTATATAAAAGAAAGATTCAAATCTCAAACTTTTCAAGATTCAGATTTTCTACCTATACATATCATATATGTAACTGTGGAAATTAATGGAACCTAAATTAAAAGGATGAACTAGTGTTACTGGAGCATATCCCAAAGAGTATTGAAACTAATTTGGTACATTCAATATCAAACGAATCAAATCATATAAGATTCGACTGCTCCCACTTCTCAATTCCATCAAGATGGAATCATGGAAGAATAATATTGAATATGAATCATATTCACTAAATAACCTTAGAACTAATTGCTTTAAATTCATATGTTTGATCATATCAAAGATCTTTGAACAATTCAAAGACTTGTTATGAATTTTAAGGATCACCTTTTCAAAATTTCAGATTGAATATATTTGAACTAGTCAAATATGTTCAATCTGCGTTTTAGTAGAACAGATTGAAAGTTCTTGATCATTTCAAGACGTTCAATATGTGTTCCTTCAGAAACACGTAACTAAGTTATGACAATTCATCAACTAAGTTACAAAAAAAAAAACTACCTTAAGCAATTACAATTCATTAAACTACATACATCTAATGTATCAGTTTAATAAATCTGGTGGTCCAATGACAATTCATTGGTTAAACGAGATTTTAATCATCTTCCTGAATACAATATTCGTTAAATGGATAAGGATGTGTGGTGGATCTTATATCAAACCATCCTTTACCATACGGAATAAGCATCTAATGCTTAAGTGATTAAACTCATAAAGCACCGTTCTAATTATTTATTTTACCGAATAACTTTTCTTAATGTTTATCTCTATGTCAATGACACTACTAGTTATATTTAAAATATATAACAATTATTTATAAAGAACAAGTAACTATCCAATATTCGCAAGTTCCGATATCAAATATCAAAACAATCATCAACTAATATTTTAAATAACTAGACGGGAGATCTGGTATCCAATACCTAGAGTTGTAGTATTGTGAAAATCGATATTTTTTATACACAACTATACGCATCTCTTTTCTACAGCTTTACTATTTGCATTCAACTATTCACAACAATTGTAAATAATTGATTAGCAAATTGTGTCAGACACATTGCCTCTAAAGGTCATTAAAGCTAAGAAACATCATTACTAGATAAACAAATACCTAATGGGGCTTTCTTAATGTCAGTCAAGAATCTCGAGACATGAACTAATTCAAGTCAATTCTTACTGCATAAGAAACTATTCTCTCTAAAGTATTATATCCTAAAATGGATATCTATCTAGATATCTATCATGACTTAGAAACTAAGTCATTAACCATCTTGATTTTTGAAGAAAATCGGAACAACAGTTCCGATGGTTTAGACCAATCTAATAATATCCTAGTCTAGTAGTATCTAGAACCTATTCTAGAATAACTGCAACCAAGAGTCAAGTCAAATAACATATCAAAATATGTGTGCAGTGAATTAAAAGTTTAATTCTATCTAATATAGAGTAAGGAAAAAAACAAGCGGCTATTTCCATAATATACACACTGCCTAAGTTAAGGAATTTTTAAACTTAGCAGTGCCTCCACTATTTTACGTAATACCGTAATCCCCAACGGAAAAAATGAGAATTCAATAATTAAATTGAATTCCATAATGGAAGAGGACCCCATGAAATATTTCGACTCACAACAGAGGCACAGTCTCGCCTATGTATATTCACAGGTAGACAACTCATTGTCAATCACTCACTAGTGACTCCTGGGTTTCCAGTCCTGGTCGTTTCTCGTTGTCGCTGTTAAGGCAGGCCCACAATGAGACGTACCAAGGTTAAACTCGTCAATGATAAACTCAAGTTACTTGCGTAACCCTGACAGCTAGGGCACGTTCAGGATTCCGCTTTCGCTTGAATTTATCTAGTATCTTATATACATCCGACATAAATAAATCTCTATCGGCTACACCCTCACAGCAGAGGCATGGTCTCGGATGTAGTCACGGAAAAATATTATAAACCGTTTGACAAGACGGACCAAGAACAAGTATTCCAAATACTAGTTACTTTAAAACCTTATTAAGCGGGGATATTCCATAAAGTGTCATACACTTTAAATTTAATCAAATTAAATGAAAGCATGCATGTATCAAGTAAAGATAGAACAAAACATTATATTTTAAAGGGATAATCATATCGGGGTGTCCAGAATCAGACTCGCTCTGATACCATTTTGTTGGGGTTTTAAGGGGGAATATCGGTAATGCAGCGGAATCGTGAAAAATCAAAATTTTCCGATTTCAAAAATTTTTCTCGGATCAATCAAATAAACTTATTTATTTAATTATCCAATTATCAAATTCTGAAAAATTACATAAGAGATCAAATTTCTTGGTAATTACCGAATTGCCCCAAAACTTTGTAAATTGATTATTTTAGCCCAAAAATTATCAAATCAATTTTGGATGATTCTAAATCATTTCTAAAATTTTTTTCAACACATCTAGTGCATCAAAATCAGATTTCACACAAATCCCCATTTTTCTGAAATTACCGAGGAGACCCACCAAATTTTCAATTAATTACGATTTGGTCATTTTTGTTCAAAACAACCAAGATCAAATCCAATCAACCTAAAATTTTACATGCATCATATTCATACTATAATACATCACATATATGAAAATCTCCAAATTTGGAGTGGGTTATGAACCCTAATTTTTCAATTTCATCAAATTGTCCAATTTCACCAAATTTAAAATCCAACACTTTAATCATTCAATACTTCACCAATATAGCCTCACCACTTGAAACAAGTCTAGAACAATTCTAGGTCACCAAGGAGTGGCTTACCAACTCTAGAATGACAACTTGATTTTCCCAAAATCAAAAGTAAAGCTTTGAAACCATTTCAAGCTTACTTACATGCACACATCTTTCATTCAAGTTCACAACAACTAAAACACAAACTATAAGTAGAGAGACAACATCAAAGCAACACAAGATGGAGCTAAGCATGTTAGAAATATTTTTCATGTTGGAAGATTTGAAAGAAAACTTACAAAACCTTAAGATTTCTAAGCTTTTCCTTCTTTTCTTCAAACTTTTCTCTCAACTACTTCTGTGTTCTTTTGTATCTAATGAACTTCTTAAACCCTAAAAGATGAAACAAAACAATAAATACTCCACAAATTTAGCTTGGCCGAAATTAAGGTGTATATATAAATATCTAGATATTTTTCATTTCATTAATTTGGTTTAATCAACTTGCTTTAATCATCATCAAACCATTTAATTATCTAAAGTAAGTCAACAAGGCAACTCAAAAATATAAAATTATATTCATTTAGGTATATGGCCGAAAATTACACTTAAATTAAAGGAAAATGATATTTCAATTTTAACATTTTAAACAAATATCAAAGAAGTCAAAACCAATTTGACTACCATTTCCTTTACTTTAAATCAAAATAAACACTTATAATCATTTCCTAACTTTATCATTTGGTGAGATATTTATATTTTAATTATATTAATCATTTAATAATTAAAAAATAATTAATTAATTAAATACAAATATCTCAAATATATGTATTATATTTACTTTAAATATCTCAAATACATATATTAATGATATATGTCAAATACCCTTTATTTGACCATTTATTAATGTGTATTTAATAATATTATATATTAAATACAAACACATTAATTAGGAAATGACGGTTCGACCCGTTCGCATTTATATTTCATTTAACGTTTAAACGATTTATAAATAATCATCATATTCATAAAAGTTGCCCTAGTGCTCTACGAGTATATTTCATTAGTGGGACTCTCTAGATTCAGGTATATCCGTCACAAAATCCAATTTCGTGTCCATAATTTACCCACCCATAAATTATGACGACCACGGATAAACTAGCTGAATCATACAGGTCGAGGTCATTGCATACATATAATCCCTCCGTCACAGGCATCCGGATAATACCAAAGATATAGATGTAAACGTCAAATCTCTATAGGTATTATCCCGTCGACGTATCTATTAGCAATCTCTAAATAACATTCGGAACTTACTTCTGAAGTATACTGTGGCCACAGATTTAACAGACTGCTAATCATATATGGACTACCTATGCTCTGTACACAGAACTGACGGATCCTATCTTGATACACACAGGATATCCTGAGGATCGGTCCACACCCAACGAACATGCGGAGGTCTGATCTAAATAGATCGGTGACGTCACTGCCATCTAAGTGTGGAGGATGTCTCATACATCCACAGTGGTATCTCAAGTCGAATGACCACTATGCTACTAAACCCGAGAAGATTCTTATTGACGTTGGTGTACCATCCATTAAGAATCTTCGATGAGTCGTTCAGTGTTTATCTATTATAAACACCTACACGTCTATACGAGTCTCCCTAGACTCATGGTTCATTGAGATAAACCATCAGATCAAGTCTCGATATACGACATGTACTGGTCTCAACAGATTTGACTAACCGACCCGTGTTAGTGAATCTTGACCAGGAACTATATCTGATAATATACATTTAGCAGTGACACTTCCCAATGTCAATTACAAACTAGCTTTGTAACTGTGTACTGCATTATATATTATCAGGTCTTTGTCTAATATATACATATCACTAAACAATATTTAGTTTCAATCTAATCGTAATCAGATCGAATACGTATATAAAAACAAGAGGTGCAACCATAAATAAGTAATATTATGGAAAATGAGTTGTTTGTATTCATGAATCAGACATAAATACGGTCCGGATTGGCGCTCTGAGCACCAACTCCAACAGTATTCTCAGATGAGCTTGCCATTAGAGAATTGAGAATGATAAATTGTAATTTGTAATTTGTAAATGAGGGAACTGAGAATAAGAGAATTGTAAGAATTGAGAGAATTGCGAGAATTGAGAATTGAGAAATTGGTGTGTTGAAATAATGAAAAATCACCAATATTTATACATTTTAAGAATATTTTTGTGATACCTAAACTGCCCCTAAAATTAACCGTTTTTTTACCGTTATTAGGAGTAATTTGGGAAATCCCAAAAATTTATTTATTTATTTATTTTTGGACTTTGGGGCTGGGAGCATCGACGGGTACTAACCGTTGGGGCTGGATTTGTCCCCAAACGGCTAGTAGCCGTTGGGGGACATTGGAACCCTAGGGTTCCATCCGGTTCCAATAGGATGGACCGGTTCGGTTCCGATTCCGAACCGGAACCTTAGCCGGGTCTAGTTACAATTGTGATTGTGTTGAGTATGATTACGGTTCGACAATGTGACTGAGATACAACAATGACTAAATTGTTAGTCACCTAACTAATTATCACATTGTGATTGTGGGTAAGAATATAAATATGACTATGACTCAATTTTTATGACTCAAGTAAAATTTTATTATGATTGTGCTCAATGTGAGGGGTGACAATATAATTAAGATAACTATTATGACGGAAGGTAAGCAATGTGACTGATGCACAATAAAGAAACTTATAATCACCAATGTGACTGAGGTAAAAATGTGATTATAATGAAAGTCAATGTGAAGTACATGCGACACAATAACTTGGAGCTAATTTTGATCTTATTTGAATTTGATAGGTTTGTTGATAAAAGTTGTAGCTATTAATGTTAATTGTATGTGTATTTTTACAAATTGTGATTTGGAGTCCGGACAAAAGAGATATGAGTGTTCGAAAATGACTAATTTGAAATTATTATTCTTTCATAAATATAAATGTCATTTTTTGATCCATTTTATTCGTCGAAACATATCGATAATTGGTGTTATTTTAAAACTTACGATTTGTAAATTGATAATATATAATTTTTTTAATGAAATACTTTATATTTTGAGAAATATTTATATTTTAAAATAAATGGAAAAAATAAATTTTTTTAAAATACACACTATAGCATGTACGGTGTGCGTCTATTTTATTTATTTATTAATTTCTTATGATTTTGTAAATTTTAAATTTATTTAGGATTAAAATTAAAGCTTTTTTTTTTTTTTTTTGGCTAAGTTGCAGTTGCACTCATAGTTTTTTTTTTTTTTTAATAAAACCCCAATTAATAATTCACATTTTAAAATATAACGGCTTTGCTTAAACGACTTGTTGTTTCACGTGGACCAAGACGGGTACTCGTGGATGATTTTATTTTATTTTTATTATTATTTTTTTTTTGAGAATTACTTCTTGAATATAAATCACTTCTTGAATACGTTATCGGTTATCCACTTATCCTATCCTCTTAATAAAAAGAAAATAAAAACTCTCAATTTTACAGCAAAATAAAAAGTAACAAATAGCAAAAATCGAAAGCGAAGGAACCAAAAAAATCGAAAACCTAACCGAGAAAATGGCAATGAAAAATCAAATCTTGCAACAAGAGACTGATGGGTTCTTGTGTTTGTCATCAGATGAATCAGAAGAAATTGATCTTTCATACTGGGAATTCATCAACCCATCTGATGCCGATGATGATCATGAGATTGATAACCTCTCTTTGGAAAGCATCAATGATGACGAGTTGTTTGTTGATTGGCATTCTTCATCCGCTAATTCAATCATATCCCTAGAAAAATCCAACTTTGGTGAAGAAAAAAGTGTTCTTGATGATGATGATGTTGATGTGGCTGTTGGGGTTGGGGTTGGGCTTTTTGAGGAGCAAGTATCTTATGTGAGTGATCAGTATCATGATGTGGTTGTGGATGTGGATGAGGGTGAGTGTTATGATGATCATGATCATGTATATGATGATAGCGATGGCCTGGATGATGGTGATGGTGGATATGATTTGGATGATGAACTTGTGCCAAGGGCATTGAGTGGGAAGCTTGGGAGGCAGAGGATGAGGAAGTTGGGGAAAAGGGCTTTTGCAAAGATCAGTACTTCAAAGAGGGCTCCTTTTTCGTATGTGAAGCCTGGTGCTGTTCATGGCAAGCATGGATTGGGAATGAAGTACAGTTGTTAAAGGAAGAAAAAAGAGGTAAATTTGGAGAGATTTGTGGAGAAATTTGGTTTAATTATTTGACATTTTCGTGGATTGCTTAGAATTTGATATGATGATGTAATTAATGTAGTTGGGACTAGGGTATCTTAGTTAGTTGTGTTAGGTTATGTTAATTGAACTTGGTTTATTTTGTGGATTTTTTAACTAACTAATAATAATGTTTTTAAATGTTGGTTATGTGATTCCTCTGGTTTCTTTTTTTCTCTTAGTTCTTCAGTTGGTTCTTGGTTAAATTGTTTTTGCTATATAATATTCTGGGAATGGATGATTGGTAATTTGGTACATTGTATGCCAATTGTATCATTTATTGTGAATTGGGAATTCAAATGATTATATTTTTGTCATTTTAGTTGATGCTAATGGTTAACCTTCACTCCTTATTCAATCTTTTGACATAGTATAGTTCATTTGTTTATATACCAGTAAGATTGTTTATATACTAGTAAGACTGGCAATAGACCTGAGTAAAGGTTCTTTACTTCAGTCTTGGAGATGATTGATTTTTGACAGGGAATTGGGTTGCAATATCGCAAAAAATTGGATGTTGGAGTCTGAAATTTGTTCAAGCTTCCTAACTTGAAATTGAAAGTTGTTTGTTTGTTTAAGGGGATGGTTGCTTGAAGGAAATTCAGTGTCCACGAAAACTTAGATCAAATCTTTTGGTTTGGTCGAGTCTATCTATCAATATTTGCATCCTCAGTGAAATTCCTTTGAGTCATGGTTGCATGGCTTTTTATTGGGCTGCAATTACTGCCATTATCAGAGTCTTTTTCCTATTTCACTGTCGAAACACCTGTCTCTTCTTCGTCCATCTTGATACGACTGCTTTCTTACATGCATTCTACCACGACCACTGTCTCCATTGCACTATGCAATTTCTTTATATTGATTAATAAGTGCTGCTGTCTCCGAAAAAGTGGATGCTTATAACCTAGGATATATCTTGTTGTGCTATCTTACTATGGCCCATGGCCGTGATGACACTTAGCTTTGGGTCTGGTTACTTTCAAATTTCTTCTCCTTACAAATTTTGGATAGATTCTGAGTGATGTGAGAACTTTTAAATATTCTTCATGAAGAAGAAATGCTTTTTGTTACTGGTTACCAATACCCTTGCTGCTAAGGAATTCAATCTAGTTTACTTGGATAGCTAATAACTTGTTGATAATAAACCAACTTTATAGGCTTTGCAAAGCAAAAAAGTTAAATTAAATTTTACATCTTTTGTTAAAAAGATATCAAACCCTTCCCTACTTCCACAACTACTGTGTTGTGAATGGGATTTGAATCCTAATAGCTTATGTGTCTTTCTTTTTATCTTTGGAAAATTTCATTTATATGTAACCCTTTTATAAATTATTAAATTTATAAAAGTGAGGAGTAAGCATATGCAAATCCTTTCAGCAAAGCAAAGAAGGAATATGCTTGTCCCAATATAAATCTTTTTTTTTTTTGGTTGTACAACAGTACAAGGATGAGAAATAAGTAAACAAAATGCAATAAAGAATCAGGAAACAAAGTGTTCCCACTTTGGAGAGTTTAATCGACTGCAAATCATTCTAAGAGCGATTTAGCTATTAATCAGAAATATTCGGGGATTAATTAGAAATTCCAAATTTGATATTTTGTATAATTGATGATAAAATGAATTAAAAACTCATTTCTTAATATTCTCTAAAAATCATGAAAAAAATGTTAAATAATTACAAAATTGAGAGATGGCTAAAATCTAAAAGAACAATAAGAAAATTGAGGAAAATGAGTCTTTCAGCAAATCGACAATATTTTATTTTATTTTATTTTAATATAAAATTAAGTCAATCATTAT
>SKCR01025003.1:0-18439 GCA_019454045.1 Zanthoxylum bungeanum | reverse complement strand
TCCCAAATTATCCATAATTACACTTTCCTCTTTTTTTCCCTAATAGAAAGATCAAACCAATAAATGCATGATTTGTATAGTTAATAATGGTTTTATTGGTTGGTTTTGCTGTTATGATAGTTTTGTATGATTTATTAAGTTAGTGACACTTAATGTGATCAAGATAGTTAGAAATGGTAGTTAATTCTGGAAAAATTGATTTTCTAAGAAAAATATATAATATGAAAAGTTGGTTTCCAGCACGCAAGGACACAAACGAGAGCTCTAGGTGCTGGCTTGGTTGCCCGCCTGTAATTTCTTTTTCCCCCAGATTTTATGATTTTCCCGGAAAATCAATATTTTTTTCACAAATTATATTCAATTTTCAACCTATTTTATCATCCTAAATATTTCCAACTAATGATTGATGATTTTTTTTTTTTTTAATAATTGTGTATAATGATGTTTTTGATGAATTTATGATAGATTGTTGGATGAAAAATAAGATTGTATAGTGATTTAATCTTGAATTTGTGTTGAAGGTTTAAGTTTTATAATTCAACTTGTGAGGACAATTTGTTCTGAAAATTTTATCTTTGGACCATAAAAATATATATTTCAAAGTTGGGTTAACTTTGAAAATGGAAAAAATTAATGGATCACTTTTGTAAATTTCTCAAATTAAGTTTCTTAAATAATAAATTAATCTCAAAATTCATTTGGCAAGTCAAAGTTATTTTGGAAAAGAGTTATTTATTTTTAACTATTAAAATAACAACCAGATACTATGATTATTAATAAATACATTTTACTATAACCTTATATTAAATCTAATATTTTAATACTATATTGAAATATACAAAATCAATTATTTTACTATTTTCCATTAAAATTTTAGTTGATATTTATGTAAAAAATGTAATGATTTGTTTAACTATTATTTTAGTAGTATATGGTAAATAATTGTTTTTTGAAAAATAAATTTGGGACAATATCAATCTCACACATTCATTACAGGGTGGATTACTGGATTCCATCTATATTCAAAAAAAAAAAAAAACACACTTTGCCCGTAAATGGCTGTTACTAAAAAAACAAACCCAGAAACCCAGATGCTATTTATGGAATTGGTTGGGGTCCACACTTCATGGGCTGGCAATTACGTGGGCATTGTTAGAGAGGATAACATTTTTGGTGCAACAGTGACACCCATCATTCATGTAACAAACCAATCATCTATTGTCACGCGTGTTAAAAAATTAAAAAATAACAAAAAAATAGATATTAAATTACACATGTCATTTTTTAATTCACTTGTGGTACCACGTCATCCATACCACTTGTGGTACCACGTCATCCATTGTCACGCGTGTTAAAAAATTAAAAAATAACTAAAAAATTACACATGTCATTTTTTAATTCACTTGTGGTACCATATCATCCATACCACTGTTGCACCAAAGATTAACTCGTTAGAGAGGATCTGAACGTTGGAGCTCTACAAAGTATTACTAAAATTAAATTTAATACTTACCATCCGTGTGTGTATGCAACTTTGACTATGTCTATATAATTTGTGTTGGCATTTTATTATATACAAAAAAATTAATAAAATCTATTATCCCCAAATTCTAATAATTCAATCTCAAAATTGCTGCTAAGCTAATAAATTTTCATAATTTTTAAATTAACTTTCTATATATTTTTGAAATAAATACCTAATACATAGAAAGCTTCATATATTTGTAAGGAAGAACTCAATTGATTACTGACGTGGACAAATGTGTGAATTTAGACTCGGGCACGGTTTCGATTCAGAACCGAACAGAATCAGAAGAAATCGGAATTGAAATCAGTTCCGTACGATTCGGTTGGAGTTCCCACCCTAGCCGAACCGTTGGAACCGGACGGCTCCAATCAAAATTTAAGTTTTTATTTAATTTAATAAAATTCAAATAAAAAAAATTATATTTATTTGAAAATAATATCCAATTATAAATTTCTTTAAAATTTATATATATTTTTTAAAATTATTTTAAAAAAAATTGGAACCGGAACCATCCGGTTCTGTTCCAGTTCCCGGCTCCACATTCTTGTGGAAGCGGAACCGAACCAATTATATCTAGTTCGGTTTCACAAGAGTGGAACCGGGAATCGTCCGGTTCGAAACTGAACTGGACTGGTGGCTAGGTGTATGTGAGTTGAAAAAAAATTCTATATTTTACTATATATTTATTTCATCCCTACCAAACTAATCTCCAAAATAAAAAATATATATATATATATCATCTAATCCCTATCTCACAATCCCAACTCATTCTTACGTTTGTCCCCACAATCAAAACACCTCTAGTTAATAATTCGCTCAATAAAAGCTTAAAATTCAGTGGGTACCAATAAAGTTTTGGTAATAGGTGTAAATATGTCAACCTATCTAGAACTATTCTTCCTAAAAATAAGAGAAATATACTTTGACAAAAGAAAATGTTACAAAATTTTGACAAAAACCGAAACACAACTATTAATTATTTATTTGTGATTTGTTTAAACTTAAATGAAATGGCATTATTTTGGGATTTTGTCAAATTTTTGTAACTGTTGTTTTGGTCAAAGTAGCATTGCTCTAAAAAATAATCTTCCTTCGGATCTGTCTAAGAACTTCATAATCATGTGGGAACTGGCCATAAGCTGTCACTGTAACATGCAAATGCTCATGAGTTGTTAACTGGTGACCGGAAAAGCTTGGATCATTTTGTTACTCGCTCAATAACCAAACTAAAAGTGTTCTGTTTTAGACTTTTTACAGTAGTTTGTTTTTTCTTTAACAAAGCCCAAATAAACTGATCATGCAGATTTTTTTTTTTTTTTTTTTTGTTGTTGGATAACTAGGGTATCCGAGCCATTTATGCGCACCTCGATTAATCCCCGGGATCTGTGCCTCGTGCCTTAGAAGTTTCCCAACACAGTCATGGTAAGTCGCTGGCTTTTCACATCAGGAGACATGACCCCAAAAAATACACTAGTGAAATTCGAACCTTAAACCTGAAAATGAGCAAATCACTCAAGCTTAAAGCCTTTAACACTTATAATGCAGACACACACTAGTACCAACAAAGTGAAATATAGCTGTTCTCTCTCACACACACTTTTTAGAGGTTTTGGTTTTTCTTCTTCTTTCTTTATTTTCTTTCTCTTTTTATCTGACAATGTAATACCCCAGAAAAAGCTGAATCAATTTTGCTCTAAATTTGTTGAAAAGACCCCCCCAAAGTTCTAAGAGATTCATAAAATGACTTTGTATAGAGGTTTAGCTTTGTTTGTTATCCACATTGCCTTGCTTGTGGGCTTGTGTTTTGCTGCAGATCCGTTTGTTTTCTATGATTTTGAGGTTTCTTATATCACTGCTTCTCCTCTTGGCGTGCCCCAACAGGTCTCTTTTTCTAGATCTCTATTTTTTTCTTCAATTATTTTAGTAAATTTTGCATGTGGGTATGTTTAATTTCCATTCATGGCAAATGGATTGGCTTTAAATTTCTTAAAGTTTAAATTTTTTGCTTCAGATCTGTAAAATGTGTCACCTTTTTTCTTTTATTTATTTTTTCCTGCTTTAAGTGAGTTTTGAAATGAAGTCGAAGAGCTATTAGGGTGTAGTTAGTGATTCTGTATTGGCATTGCTTTGCAGGTTATTGCTGTAAATGGGAAGTTTCCAGGTCCGACTATAAATGTGACTACTAATAACAATGTGGTTGTCAATGTGAAAAACAAATTAGACGAAAGTTTACTTATCCACTGGTAAAATTTACTTCAAATTTTGATGTAAATTCATATATAAAAATCATTGTAAGACGATGTGATGACTATAATTTTGATTGTGTGACAGGTCTGGTATTCAACAAAGGCGTAGTTCGTGGCAAGATGGAGTTTTGGGCACCAATTGTCCCATTCCTCCAAAGTGGAACTGGACTTACCAGTTTCAGGTTAAGGACCAAATTGGGAGTTTCTTTTACTTTCCATCTCTCCATTTTCAGAGAGCATCAGGCGGTTTTGGTGGCTTTATTATAAATAACCGGCCTATTATTCCAATTCCTTTTGATACCCCAGATGGCGATATTATAATTTTGATTGGTGATTGGTACACGGGGAACCACACAGTAAGTGGCTGTGAAAATAATGGGAATTTGGTATTTTAAGTATGAATTACAGTACAGAGTATAACATGTTTGGTGCTGGTTAATATTTTGCTTTCTAGGCTCTGAGGAAGACACTTGATGCTGGGAAAGATCTAGGAATGCCAGATGGCGTGCTGATTAACGGGAAAGGCCCTTACCAATATAACACTACACTTGTGCCCGATGGCATTGATTATGAAACAATTGAAGTTCATCCAGGTGGGTATTTTACATATTACATTGTTAACTTATTTTGAGGGACAGCATATTTCATATAGCTTAACAACGTGATTGTTATTTCCTTGTTAGATAAATCATGTCAGGAGTATCAACTGAGTTGATGCCCAGCGCTAATGCAAATGGGGCTATCAACATTAATATACCAAGTCATGCAAAATTTTTTGGCATTCTGTTAAAATATTTAAGTTCGGCTTTGAGTTGGACACAAATTTAAATTTATATTTTTTGACTTTTTAAAATACAAAAGAGAGCAACTATTGCTGGTATGCCTGTGTTCAACATTCCATTAACTATTATAGGTTGATGAACACATGAATTTTTAAACTCCGTATATCATCTTTCTAATTTTTGCTTATAGTGGAACTGCTCTTGCTAACTTGACATTTGTATTATGTTTGACAGGGAAAACTTATCGCATTCGTGTGCACAATGTTGGAGTATCAACTTCTCTAAATTTCAGGATCCAAAACCATAATATGCTTCTAGCAGAGACAGAGGGATCATATACAGTGCAGCAGAACTATACTAGCTTAGATATACACGTAGGACAATCTTATTCGTTTTTAGTAACCATGGATCAAAATGCTAGTACTGATTACTACATCGTAGCAAGTGCCAGGTTTGTGAATGAATCACAATGGAAAAGAGTTACTGGTGTTGGCATCTTGCACTATACAAATTCCAAAGGAAAGGCACACGGTCCCCTCCCAGAAGCACCAAATGATGAATTTGACAAAACCTTCTCTATGAACCAAGCAAGATCCATAAGGTTGGCTTCTCTTTTGCATTAGCTCATTGTTATTAGGAAACTGATACTTTCTTTGTTGGTTTCTCATATCTTAATTATGGAGGTATTTCTTTGTATATGATTTACTATGGCATATTCAAAGCATGGGAAACTTTGAATTAATTCTTTGTTCAGTTTCTTTGTTTCACTCATCACTGAAGAAACTCTGATACTTTGATAAAAAAAAAAATGTTGCTTTTGATTTGGGGATGGGGGTTGCATTGATGGGAAAACTTGACACAAAAGCCCATATTTCATTCTATATTTTATAGATAAGTTTGTGGTAATGGTGTGCATATGTGGGTTATCAAACAATCTACTGTTTACTGAAGTTTTGGCTGTCTGACGTCTCTTCCTAGAATTCCCCAATTCTTTTGAGTTGGTTACATACCTTCATTCTTTACTCACTTTTGGGTATTCTGCCATTGAATTATGCAGATGGAATGTATCTGCTAGTGGTGCTCGTCCAAATCCACAGGGTTCTTTTAGATATGGGTCAATCAATGTGACTGAAGTTTATGTGTTGAGAAATAAGCCACCAGAAATGATTAATGGAAAACGACGGGCAACTCTCAGTGGGGTATCATTTGTTAATCCTTCCACCCCAATTAGGCTTGCTGACTGGTTCAAAGTGAAGCGAGTTTATAAGCTTGATTTTCCCACTAAGCCACTTACAGGAGCTCCTCGGATGGAAACATCAGTAATTAATGGAACATATAGGGGATTTATGGAAGTCATCCTACAGAACAATGACACCAAGATGCATGCCTATCACATGAGTGGATATGCATTTTTTGTTGTCGGGTAGGCATTTGTTTCCTGTCCTTTAGTCATCCTTATTTCTGCATATCCCTCACGCTTACTGGATATGAGAATGTGCTTTCAAGTTTCAATACCTTCTCATTAATCAATATTTTGCAGGATGGATTATGGAGAGTGGACAGAGAATAGCAGGGGCACATATAACAAGTGGGATGGTGTTGCCCGCAGCACAGTACAGGTGTTATTGGAAGAATTCTGTTTTTTGTCTTTTTTGGTTTCTGTATCCTCATAAAATTACTACGTACATCATCGGAAGATTCAACAATGATAATTATTCTCTGGAAAATTGAGAAATTTGCAAGCTTATCGATAGTGTTACTTTAATGATGATTAGTGTAATATAATGTTCGTGCAGTAAGTGTAAAGCCTAAGCCTTGAGTTTCAAACTGTAGTTATCAAGACTTGAGTTGTAGTGGAAAGATGTGATGCTCATAAGAATTCTCTTTTCATAATCATGGCCTTGAGTATTAATATCTCCCTGTCTTTGGCTGTGTAGGTTTATCCTGGCGCATGGACTGCAATCTTGATATCACTTGACAATGTTGGGGTCTGGAATATCAGAACAGAAAACCTTGACTCGTGGTATCTTGGCCAAGAAACATATGTCAGAGTTGTAAATCCAGAGGCTACAAACAAAACTGAGTTGCTCATACCAGACAATGCCCTTTTTTGTGGTGTCCTCAGTCACTTGCAAAAGTATGGACAGTGATCATTTATGTGAAATGTCTTACTTAAAAGTTGTTTATGAAGAAGAAAAACAGTCAATTCAGACTCTACATTGTTTCTTTTTTCAGGCCAGAAGACATCTCTGCGGCAATCGCAATAACAGGTGATAGATTGAAGATGTTCTTCACACTGCTGATTTCCCTGTATGCTATGCTTTTCCTCTTCCACTAAGCAATTTCCTTGAGGAAGATTCCTCTACTCCCACGTCACATCTTGGCTTCTCAGTGAGGTTTGTGGTTGTGAGTGTTTAGGTGTGTAATTCTAGTCTTGTGGGTACTATTCTTCAGTAATTTTGTCTTTTTTTTCTGTCCACAATGTGGTTAATGCCTCCAAGGTTCTTCTTTAATTTATTGGATCTGTCATTCTTTAATTACCTACAGTTTTTGTACTTGCGACAATTCATCAAATTTCAATACAACTTAACATCCTACGCCCTAGTTTTATCTCTTGTTCCACACTTCACAGGCACTAGATGCTGCTTGTTGTTATTGTTGACACTTAGTAGTAAAAGCACCACCAGGCATTTTCCCTTCAGAAGATGAGTTCTTATCATCTTTTTAGCTTTCTAAAAGTTTAGTACTCACGATGGGGTTAATGATTCAAGGCTCCTCCTTGGATCTTGGTGTCGAATATTGGTCAATTAGCTGATGCATTGAACTTGAAAGTGACATGGACCAGGGGAAATAACATAAGATGTGCAGGTCCAATATTTCCTACCCTTTTGCGGTAGAAGTCTATCCAGCTGGATATCATGTTTCCTTGGGATTTTATATGTATGTATGTATGTATGTATTTATGTATGTATGTATGTATGTATTGTATGTATGTATGTATGTTTGTTGTTTGTTTGTTTGTGTGTATGTTTTATAGGCGGGCAAACCGAACCAAAGCTCATGAATGGGGAAATGAAAGAGAGACCATAAATTGTAAGCCAAAATTAAAGTAATTAATTGAGGTGGTTAAATTAAACAACAGGAGAAGAACATTTTTTTTTTCCTGAAAATCATGCCAATATCATCAAGGGAGATTCACTTGGCTTTTTTGAATTGATAATCAAATGAAAAAGACAATGAAAGAAATAATTATAGAGATTACAGATTGATGATACTAATATGATTTCATGAAAATCTCATTTCACTAATTCCAAAAATTTTCTTAAAAAAATTCAAGAATTTAGAGAAAAATGGAAATTTAAGAAATATTTTTTCCTGTGATACAAATTTAGTAAAATTAATTATTTTTTTTAAAGATTTTTTTAGTGAATTTCAGTTTTTTTTTTTTTTTTTTTTTTTTAAATTTAAATAGTTAAAATGAGGACTATTTAGCATTTGAAATAGTTACAAAGTAAAAATTATTATTTTTTAAAATTTAATAAATAAGTGTTCAAAGTAATAATGTCCAAATTATTTTTTAGAGTGTAAAAGAAAACTCTAAATACTTGAAACATATAAAAAAAAATCCTAAAAATTGTAAAGGTGAAACTGTAATTTGGTATAATAGCCCATTTCGACACATTTTTTTGGTAACTAACTTCCACACATCTCGATTCATTTCTGAGATTTGTATCATGTACTTTCAAAAATTTCACCACAGAAAACAAATATATGTTGTGAGATTCAAAAGTGAACGAACTACTGAAGCCCAACCAACGTCTGTACTAAAGGCTTGTCCATTTCGACATATGTAACTTTTAAAAAAAATAGAAAAATAAACGGGCTAGCATGTTCTAAATACCTCAATCACGAGTAGCACAGAGACACTTAACCCTTTTAAAATGTTAAGTAAGCTTAACCATCGTTGCGGAAACAACGAAAACACAATAGAACAAAAGAAACTGACTTATATATACGATCATCCCATCAATAAATGACACGGGTTTTAATTATTTTAAAAATAATCAATCAAATCAGAAAAAAAATAAATATATATCACTTATTGATTAGACAATCCTATAAAACTTATCCCATATAATTTTTTCTAAAAAAAAAAAAGCTTCAGGAAAACTTATAAAAGATTGTGCTTCTTAAATTGTGTGAAAAACTTATCCAAAATGTTTATAAAAGATGGGCCAAAGCCCATGGTCCAATGTAAAGCCCGTATCTAAGATATTCGATGAAATGGATGAGACCAATTTGTGAAGTCCAATACATCTTGGTGTGTGACATGAAGCTTTGGCAAGTGTCCATAATTTGTGAATAATAATAGACAAAGCAGAAGAAAATTACCGTAGCAAAAATAGATAAAACTAAAATTATTGAACACCATATTAATGAGAACTAGGAAATTTCAACAACAATTTTGGTAGAAATTAGAACAGCTCTCTCTCTCTCTCTATATATATATATATATATACTAAATAACTACGTTGTAAAATAATCAATTTACTAAATTAAAAAGTTTATGATAATATCTCATTACATGATACATCAGTTGGAATATAAAATGAGAAATTATCAACTTTACATCTTAAAAGATAGCTAAAGTTTAAAATTATTATAATACTTTTTAAATTATCAGATTTTCATATGATATTATAAAAGTATATAATTTTCCACTCAAAGTTATGTATGTATATCATTTTCACCCAAAACCTTGCAAAAATTTATCAAAATTTCATATTATAAAAAGTATAAATTGATACGCTTTTAAAATTTCAAGTGAAAAAATGATAAAATAAAAAGTATTTTACCTGTTGACAAAAGAAAGTCACCCTAGAGCGAAATCGCCTTAGAACGAAGGAGTAAAGGACGTAGGCAAGCAGAGCGACGAAGGGAAGAGCGATCGGAGCAATCACCGGACGACCAAAACAACGATTAGAACGACAAAGAACTCAGGACGACCAAAGCCGCGATTAGGACGACAAGGGACTCAGGATGACCGAACACATGATGCAGTTGATCCCACGATTACAGCAGTTAGACAGTTTCCTTCCACGATCAGGTAGTTAAGGCGCACGACTCAACGGTTGAAGGCATGACCCAGCAGTTACAAGGAAGTTATGAGCCGAAACCGCCCGAGCGGTTTACAAGTTTCACTATAAAAGGCTCACTCATGCAAAGATTAAAAACCCCCGATCAAATGAAGACTCAAATGAGCATATTTTTATTTTTCATTTCTTATTTTTATAATCCTTAGGACTGTAACTTGTGTGCTTGCGCCCATTGGAGGCTTATTCACTTAATCAAACACCCATTGCTGAGACTTTGTCTCAGGAGGTTTGAACGTTAAACGTTGTTATTTCTTCAGGCAGAAAATTGCGCAAACAGTTTTTGGCGACCACAGTGGGAGAATTGGTGTAAAAGTGGAGATGCCTCCGAAAAGAAACATTCAAACTGGCTCAAGTACGGAGGAAGCGGGACTGGAGCAAACCAACCAGCCTCACGTTCCAGCCGTAGTGGGCCATTTCGAGGGTCTAGCAGACGCTAGTCGACATGAGCTTATGCGAGAGCTCAGCCCTAACGCGGTTCGCGCATTGTTCGGTGAATTCACGCAGGATGTTGTCGAGCAAGTTAGGCTTCAAAATGCTCATATCATAGATAAGTTTACTTCGACTAGTAACTCACATTATGAAAATATGGCCAAACACCTAAGCTTATTAAACGAGTTAATGGCCAAATGTGTAAACGGAGGGACAACCCTACCGTGGACTACACCTCCTCCTGCACCAAGCAGTCAGGAGGCTGGCCCGAGTAATATTCCTCTGCAAGGGGTCACTGTCCCTACGACCTCCAGGGAGGGAATAAGTCCTAGGGGCAATGGCCTACATCTAGGACCAAACCTGCATCAAGGGCCAAACATGGTACAACATGAAGTGGTGTTGCCCCAAGGTCTCCAGGCTTCTCAGGGACAAAACCATGACTATTTCCCAATTGTGAGAGGACCGCAACAGCCACCCATAGTAATGCCATTTAATGGCAATGATATGTTGAGAGAATAGATGACCGAGATCCTTCAAAATCAATTCGGTCTGGGAGTACGGCCAATTCGGCCAAGGTATCGGAAACCATATCCGGATTGGATCGATGTGGCGTATCCGTGGCCTAGAAATTACAAAATACCAGATTTTTCTCTGTTTACAGGGTCTGAGGAAGTTTCTACCATGGAACACATATGGTGATTTACCATTCAGTGTGGAGAAGTCATTGATTTCCATAAATTGAGGTTATTCCACGGCTCACTGTCCGGAGTAACTTTCTCATGGTATATCAGCCTGCCACCCAAATCGATAGAGAATTGGCAACGAATCTGAAGTGGCATTGGCCGACTTGGCGAACCTCAGACAGTTACCAGGAGAATGGGCCGAGACATTCTTACAAAGGTTTAAAGTGGCTCGAGGCCGATGTTACGTGCCTTTGCCAGAGAAAAAATTTGTGAGAATCGCCCAAAGCTGTCTCAACTTCGATCTGAAAAAGAAATTTCAAGATCGCGAATTTTGGGATCTCCCCCAACTCACCACTAGTGTGGTGCGTTATGAACAGTTATTAAGAGAGAAGGAACAAATGAGAAATTCCAGCAAAGGAACTTATTACAAGAACATCAATTATGAAATAAGCGAAATGGACATTGAATCGGCCGACTTATGTTTGGTCGAATTGGTTAAAGGGAAGCCGTCCATTTGCAAGGCGTGGGCTGAACCCCAAGCTAGAGAAAAGAACGACAAAAAGAGTAGGAACTTCTCGTTCGATATCACGAAAGTCGATGCCATATTCGATCAATTATATAAAGACAAGCAAATTAGTTTGAGCGACCGCCACACATTGCCAAGCGCTGAGCAAATCGGTGGGAAAAAATATTGTAAATGGCATAATGCATGGTCCCATTCAACTAATGATTGTCTCGTTTTTCGGAACGTTTTGCAGGATGCCATAGAATCTGGATGAATAACATTAGAAAAAAATATGGCTGTGGACGACAACCCTTTTCCAAAGCCGATAGAGTTAAACATGATCAATTCGAACCTTACAAAAATGAACTTGCCAAAGTTCAAGTTGGTCCTGGATGAAGATCAGGATTGTCATCGTCCGAGCGCTCTGGAAAGGATCGAAAAACCCCAAGAAGGGAAAGATGGGCGAAATCTGTGTGCACGGTGCAAGAACAGTGTAGAGTGGATGAAGGAGTTGGAAGATACCCGTGAAAAGCCAGTAAAGAAGGAGCTAGTAGTATGGCAACCGAGAACCTTCGCGCCGAGATTCTACGGTGAGAATTCAAACCTCGTCCAAAACGTAAAAATGTTTAGGCCGAAAATTCATCGGCCCAACGTATGACATTCATAACGGAAGCCATCTTCGGGGCAGTGTCTGGGAAGGAACTACCCTCCTGTGGACAAAATGACAATGACGCAATTGAGGCGACACTAGAGAAATTATGGCCGTATGATGCGCCAACAAGGTGAAGTGAAGGTCACCACAGGCCGCAATACTTGTGTTAGGGAGAAACCGGAGGTAAGCAACAAAAAGAGTGACAGCAAAGACGAGACAACGACGAACTGTGAGGAGCGTACCAAGTTTGATATATGAAAACGGGACGAGACAGACGACGGAGACCCCCCTATCGTCATTCAGTTCGGCAGTATGCCATCAGTTGTGGCGAATCATTACTTGTTTTCCGAGAAATTCAAGGGGGACAACAATGAAAAATGGCTGGAAATAACGAGGATGTCTATGATGGTGATGAAATAGAATTTGCAGCACTCTCGATAATAGACAGAGGGGCTTCAGACGAGGAAATGACTGACATAGAAGAAGAAATAGACATCAGGATTGAAGCACAGAGAATGTGAATATCACATAATTGGCTTCTCAAAGAATTGTATGAGGCCGAAAACCCTACAGTCGGAACATTAGGAGAGTGTGGGAACACAGGATCTGGGGCGACGCATGCTGTCTCGGGCTCGCGGCCCGGTCGGGAGTACGGAGTAGCCACGGGGGACTAAACCGGAGAATAATGGAGTCGCCACCCGGTGTGAACCGGGAAAATGAGATTTAAGGCCGCACTCACCCCTCGCAAGGGAAGACCTCAAACCATTATGTAATAATTTAATCAGGCTTAAGTAGCACTTATTTCCAAGAGTATCATGCTTCTAAATTCACGGGTACAAAATAAAACTTATACATACATTTCACATATATCTCATATCTAAGAACACTTGCCTGAAAATACCTCAAAGTAACAACGAACATACAACTTCATTCAGCATATCATATTCATGAAAAACACAAGCATACATAATAACCGCACAAGCATACATGTGAGCACTTTTCCAAGTGATACGTGGAATTGTATCCCAAGTACAGACCGTATTACCGTCCATTCGGAATCGGCTACGGAATTTATGTCTGGGTTTCCATCCGATATATCACAAGAAATAATACTCCAAAGTCATCATGGCATAGGTATATGAATCGTAATGCGTTAAATCAAGACTAAGGCAAATGACGCAACTAATGGAATAAACATGCTTTTCATTATTATGTGCACAAAGATAAGAATGACTATGTGTGGTTCCATAAAAAGATCACCTAAGAAACAATTATACATGGCATGTGATGAATATGTCTCAGTTCAGTGTGTTCGCGTTCGTGTAGTGTTCGTAAACGCGTTCGAACGGTAAACAGAAGGTTCGCGTTCGTATGGCATTTGATAACGCGTTCGAACGGAAATGAAACAGAATGCTCACGTTCGTATGGCGTTTGTTAACGCGTTCGAATGGAAATGAAACATAATGCTCACATTCGTATGGCGTTCGTGAATGCGTTCGAACGGAAATGAGACCTGATGCATGATAAGGCAAGATGCATGCGCGTTCGAGTTGCGTTCGTAAACGCGTTCGAACGGGAACAGACCTGATGTATGAAATGGGACGCAATACATAAACAATAAAATAAAGGGGCGCGGCGAAGTACTGCCGTAAAGGTGGCCTTTTGGGGCTCTTGGTCTCTCAAAGAGAGGACCTTTAGACCAACATACTAAGCCCATGCGCATCACATCACAACACATGAAATAAAGACAATAAAAGGTGTAGGACTTCGTATGCCCAATTGAACGTACATTCAACCCAAACACACTTCGTCCAGCGCGGCGAAGTAGTGTCACAAAGGTGGCCTTTTAGGCTCTTCGTCTCTCAAATAGAGGACCTTTGGACTAACTCACTAAGCCCATGCGCTTGATTGAACCATGCATAAAAAGATAAAGACAATAATATCAAACTAAGTATGCCCGATTGAACGTATCTTGCATCCAACCGAACACACATCAACCGGCGCGCCAAGCATCGTGGTAAAGGGCTTTAACCCCTCCCCATAGGGGATATTTCATTCCACTTACTAATCTCATGAGCTCGATTGAATCATGCATAAGTAAACAACATACAGAATTCAAGTGACGAAAAATAAACAAAAGCAACACAAAACAAAAGAGGGTGCCGTTTACTCAAGCGGTATGGGGAGTTGTGTCCCGAGTACAGATCATATTACCGTCCATTCGGAATCGGCTATGAAATTTATGTCCGGGTTTCCATCCGATATACCGCGAGAGTTGACACACCTCTCATTCATCCAATACCCACAACACACATCATACACAAACGAGATTTAACAAATAAGTAAAATACGATCAAGATAAATAACAAAAATCAAATAAAGATGAGTGTGAAAAGTACCCTCAGGTCTAACCTTTTAAATCACCTCTCGGATGTACGGCACACGGTCGTCGGAAGGGTAGATGCTCCGCAACTCTTTCGGTTCACTGGTTCACTGTTCTCGTTCGTTGTCTCACTGTTTGGAGTCGTCGTTCTCCGTCTTTTGCTGCTGCTTTTGACTCCGATTTGCTACTGTTCGGCCTCCGTTTTGCTGCTCGCTGTTCAGGTCACCTGTTTTGACGTTTCAACGGACTGTTCCAAGTTTTTGTGTGGGTTTTTAGTGTAGTCTTGTGTGAGTCTTTTAAGGATTATGAATGCAGTTTTATTTATGTTATTACTTTAAGTTTTTTTAAGGGATGTTTTAAGTGTATTTTGCTGCTGTATAGGGGGTGGTTTGGGCGTGATTTGGCTACTGTTTTAGTGTTAAAGGGGCTGCTATATTAAGGTATGATTTCGGCAATGGGAGAGTGAGGATGAAGAGAACTCTTCTTGTTATTTTCTTGAGTGGCTAGGGCTCTTGGTGTGTTGTGATGGTGCTTTTAATGTGAAGGCTTGGGGTTATTTTCTTTTCTCCTGTGATTTGTGTGAGTTGTGTGTATCTTATGTGTATGAGCTAGGGGTTTCATGTCTTGGTTAGGGGTTGTTTATATAGAGAATGGCTAGGGCTTCACCTTGTCTCACAAGGAAGGGATTTGACATTAAAGGGAGGATTTGATTTGGTGTTGGACAAGGAAAGCAAGGGATTTGATTTGGTTTAGATTAGGAAGGTTGAATATTTGATTGGCTTGGTTTAGGAATACAATATTTTAAGTTAGGAATAATATATATTTGATTGGGAATATAATTGGTTGATTGATTTTAATTAGGCATGACATCTTTTTAATTTGGTATCTGATTTTTAGATTTGTTTTGATTTCACCATGTGTTAAATATGTGTTTTAAGTGGGCTTGGGCGTGTGGGCCAAGGCTTGGGCGAATTGGGCTTGATGTGAGGCTAGCAGCAAAACCAGAATTACCGACACCGTTCGAACGCCTCCTCGAATGCGGCACGAACGCCTGCAATCTGTTTACCGTTCGAACGCATACACGAACGCAGCACGAACGAAAACAGTGAACCTTGTTTATTCTGAATTTCCCCTTCCGATGTCCGTTTTCCGTGACCTCCGTGACTTAAAAGGTAGTGTCTCCAAAATGAGACTCATCATAGGGAATTATGTGTAAAAATGCAGTGCCTACAGAGAGGACTTAGGACGATCCCCATACCTCGTCTTATACGGAACACCCAAAATAAAGCGGACCATTACCAAGGCGGAAAAGCAAAGATTGGTCATAAACAATATCGCTCACAATGCAAACAATGCGCCGGTTACTTTACCACATTCTAGATGGGACATGAAGAGAGAACTGCCTCGGGCCAATGCTGGGAACGAACCAACAATGGAGGTAGGCCTATCAGGGAAAGTGATATTCCCAAAACCACCACCACAAATGACTAAACACCTGCGACCATTGTATGTAAAAGCAAAGGCCAACGGGATACCCATCGCCAAAGTGTTGATTGACAATGGAGCAGCCATCAATGCAATCCCTGTTAGGATGCTAGGGCGTTTAGCAAAGTCAGAAGATGACCCCATCCCTACAGAAGTGGTGCTTACAAGTTTCAATGGAGGCGCAACGACGGTCAAAGGGGTTGTCCCACTAGACTTGCAAGTGGGAAGTACTACGAAAACAGTAGTGTTCTTCGTTATAGATAGGCCAACCACGTATAACATGCTCCTAGGATGAGATTGGATACACGGCAGCCGATGCATTCCTTCGTCTCTTCATCAGTGCTTAGTTTTATGGAACCAGAGGGACGAAGTGGAAATAATACACGCCGATAACAAGTCTTTCGCTGTAGAGACAAATTTGGCCAAATACTTCATGTACGAAGGAAATTACGGGCCGACCAGAGTTCTGAATGAAGGGGAAAATTTGGCCATTGTGGCTCAAAATGAGGAGCCATACCCCGCAGGACTGCTGAACAATTTGTTCGTGCAAACAAGGCCAACCACAGTGGTCTTTGGAGAGCCAACACACATCAATTCGAATGAAGAGCAGACAGAGTAAAGAACAAACCGCACTCGCGGCCACCAGGGCCAATCTAATGGCCTATGTAACAGAACGAGAAAATGAGGCCGAAGCTCAGGCCGTAATTTCGGCTTAAGGGATAAATTATTAGCACACCAGATAGAAGATAAAATAAGAGAGGCATGCGGGGTAGATTGTTTGATGGAAGGAAGTCACGAGAGCGAACAACCACTGGAAGAAGAAGAATACGCTCTGAACGGACGGCATAAGGCGAGCGTCTCGAGGGGACATGATGAATTGGATGAGGTCAATCTGGGGAGCAAGGACGATAGACGCGTCACTTACATCAGCAAGGAACTAAAGGCCCAGGTACGCGAAAAACTGATCCATTTGTTACAAAGATATAAAGATTGTTTTGCTTGGGATTACAATGAAATGCCTGGTTTAGATAAAACGTTAGTAGAGCATAAATTACCAATCATGTCGAGCCATAGACCGCATAAACAACCTCCCCGGAGGTTTGCACCCAATGTCATGCCTGACATTAAGAAAGAGGTTGAACGCTTTTTGGAGGCGAAATTCATTAGGACGACCAGATACATAGAATGGTTGTCAAATATTGTCCCTGTCATGAAAAAGAATGGAAAGCTAAGAATATGCATAGACTTTAGGAATTTAAGCTTGGCAACACCAAAAGATCAATACCATATGTCGACGGTAGATTCCCTAGTAGACTCCACAACAAGGTATCAGGTGTACTCTTTTATGGATGGGTATGCAGGTTATAATCAGATCTACATCACCGAAAGCGATATACATAAAACGGCTTTTAGGTGCCTAGGGTCTTTAGGATGTTATGAGTGGGTGGTGATGCCGTTCGGTCTAAAAAACGCCGGGGCTACTTACCAACGAGCCATGAATCTAATTTTCCATGATATGATCAGTAAATTCGTAGAAGTCTATGTAGATGATATAGTGGCTAAGTCTGTGACCATGGACGAACATTTTAGCCACTTGACGATGGCTTTTGAGCGAATGAGGAAATTTAAATTAAAGTTAAACCCTGCCAAGTGTGCTTTTGGGGTGAGTGCAGGAAATTTCCTGGGTTTTCTTGTACACCAACGGGGAATTGAGATTGATACCAATAAATCTCGGGCAATCACTGAAGCCAAACCACCCAGAAATAAGAAAGAGTTGCAAAGATTCCTAGGGCAAATTAATTTCTTAAGAAGATTTATCTCTAACTGTGCAGGAAAAACTAAAGTGTTCTCGTCTCTGTTGAGGCTAAGGGATAAGGACGAGTTCGTCTGGACCGAAGAACATTAAAAGGCTTTCGAGAGCCTGAAGAAATATTTGTCACAACCGCCAGTGATGGTACCCCCTGTGCCAGGACGACCAATGAAGTTATACATATCAGCCGAGGAGCAGTCCATAGCTGGGATGATCGTGCAAGACGATGACATGGACGTCGAAAGAGCCATCTATTATATCAGCATACAATTGCTGAAATATGAATGTAATGTAGGAAACGCTTTCCCTCGCGCAGCGGAAACGATTAGGCTCACGGACCGAACTTGAAATTTTTTTCTGCTCTCCCTTCACTTTGGCCGAACCTTACCAGTGATTTCACTGATGTTTTGGACAGACTTTCAGCCCCGGAATAGCCCCGAAATAGTCCCCGAACAGCCCTCTAAACTGCAGTGAATTAGCGGACTGTTTTGGACCCGTTACACGCGCGAACTGCACTTGAATTTCAGGTCTGATTTGCGTGAACTGCAGTGAGTTTTCAGATCTGATTTTTCTCCAAATATCAATCCTAACACAGCCCTAAAATTCCCTAAAAGTGTTTCCCAAAACCCGAATGAAAACCAAACAAAACCGAGCTCCATGGGATGCAATATGCGTGCGTACATCAGTGGGAATTTTGTCCCACTGCCGTGAGCTTCTAGTGAGGGTAGATGAGTCTTTTTGATGTCACGAGGTCTTCCAAACTATGTCTCGAAACTAACG
>SKCR01025002.1:0-18527 GCA_019454045.1 Zanthoxylum bungeanum | reverse complement strand
AGGGACCTCTCTTCATTTATATATCTATGGTGATCTAATCACAAACGATGAGAGTGCAATTTCCTTATTACATAGTTAATTTGCTACAACAACACAATGATCTGTGCAAATAGTGACGCTATGGGTCATATTATCCAACACAAATCACTTGTCACTTTGAGTGATGTCACATGACAAGTTGTCACTTTAATAAAGTGACTTGATGTAAAAAGTAGAAGTGATGGGAAAAAGGTGAAAAGCATTATTTGCTTTTTGTTTTTTTGACTTTTTGGAAAATAAAAGGGTATATGGTTTAATATTTTTTTGGAAAATATAAAACCCTTTACATTTTTTTTATTTCCCACTAATTTCTTTCTCTCTCTGATTTACGGTATTAGTAGACCCGGCCACGGTTCCGGTTCGGAACCGGAACCGAACCGGTTGGAACCGGAAGTTCCAACCTGTTCCGGTTCCGGTTCCGGAACCGAACCGGAATGGGACCGGTTCGGTTGGGGTTCCACCCCAACTCGAACCGGTCCGAACCGGTGGAACCGTACGGTTCCACCGGTTCGGACGGTTCCAACCGGAACCGAACGGTTCCGGTTGGAACCGTCGGGTTCCTGTTGGAACCGTAGGGTTCAACAGGAACCCTAAGGCCCCCAACGGCTACTAGCCGTTGGGGGCCTTATTACCCCAACGGCAGTAGCCGTTGGGGGATGCAGCAGGGAGCCGTTTGGCTCCCTGCCAAAAAAAAAAAATTAAAAATAAAATTATAAAAAAAAATGTATTATATAAAATAAAAATTACTAATGTACCCCTAATAACGGTAATAAAACGGTTATATTTAGTGGCATTTTTGGTATCAAAAAAAATCTAAAATTCTATAAATAGAATTCATTTTTCATAATTTCATCACACCAATTTCTCAACTTTCTCATTTTCTATAAATCTCTTATTCTCCATCTTACTTCAATACAATTCTCTTATTTTAGTTGTTAATTAATTTGTTATCACATTCGGCATTCGCATCGCAATTATTCAAATGGCAAGCTCATCCGAGAACATAATGTCAAATATGCCGACCCAAGAGAGCGGCCCCAGTGTCAGTGCACAATCACGGAGAAGAGACGTTAAGGCTCGTGTTGGTTTCTATAATATGTCCCAAGGAAAGATTAAGCATTCATGAAATACTATAAATGAATATACATAAAAGACTTGAAGCATGGCGGAATCATACTTACAAAGCTATGTGATGAAGAAGATGATCAAATGGTGGAAGCTCCAAGTGTTGGAAGATTCGGCCAAGAGGAGGAGGAGAAGACTTGAAGCTCCAAGCTTTTGTATTCCAAGCTCTTTGATGGTTTCCCTATCACCTCTTTTGATCCCTTGCTTGTGCTAGCAAAAATGGAGAATAGAAGATCAAATCTTCCTTTGTCCTTCCATGGAGTTCACGGCAATGTGTGAAGAAATTTGAGAGAGAAAGAGTTTTGTGTTATTGATTGTTTTACCAAAAAATCAATTTATATTTATGCCATAATTTTATTAAATTAATAATAAATCTATGACACAAACCATGCAATGGCTTAGAGTGTCAAACACTCAAACTCCATGCAAAACATTTGAGTGTAATGCACACTATCACCATGCAATGCCTTATCAATTAAATAATGCATATAATGACAAGTGTCATGTGGGCCCCACACGTTCCCAATGAAAGTGGGCCCACGTCCACTCACGCGTTCGGGTTCGATATTTCTGAAATACCGAGCTTACGTCGCGACGTTAATTAAACCGAATTTAAATAAATAATCGCTCCTAGCGAAATTATATTTACGTCGCTTACGAATTAATTCTAAATTAACTCGTATGCCCGAATTAAAATCTATTTTAATTTCGCGTCGAAATCAAATTTTGATTATTATATCGAATACAATAATTTTATCGATTAATTCCAAATTAATCGTTCTCTCTCTAAATTAGGCACTTTATCCAAGATAAAGTTTCTCCGCAATTAATCCAAGATTAATTAAGTCCGAATCAAATATCATAGGTGAATCTTCAGGAAGCGACCCAAGAGATCTCCGGATATTTTGGCAGTAAATACGGTCGTCGGATAATCCGAACACGTACGTACCTCGTACTACGTCTTTACCGATTTACAAGACAAGGTTGGCTTCTAGCAAAGCGCCATGCCTACCCAATTCTCCAGAAATATTCTTATAGGAATATAAGATCTGTATCAGGCGTAGTATACCGTAGTATTGCGTACATCGATCCAGTATCGGATGATCACATGCTAGGCCTGGGGCTGGAGATGTGTCTGCCCCGTACGAAACATATATCGGACATCAAGCAACTAGTCTCTTTAAATCGGACAATCCTGACCTGGTCATATTGTCCCGACGGTTGCAACCTTTTATAGAGTGCTAGTTCTGTGTCCTGCGTGATCATCACCTCCATATGTCTGAAGCGATACTTCCATCTTGACATCACATCCAGTACACTACGATTCTCGATAAACCCAGAAGAGGTGTACACAGAACCGGTTAAGGTCCCCAACCACCAAAACCAAAGTTTACCGATTGTCGCAAGTACTAGCGATGTAAGTCTCAGGTTAAGACCATATACACCTACCCTGATGCGGCCTCCCATAGACACGTAGACATACTACCAATGGGATTCCGCGGGGTCTATCCAGAGCGAAGCTGTTTTCCGTACCATCGGTAAAACACAACCTCCTATCGCACTTGCATAAGTATCCAATACTTAAATATATGAGAACTATGCCGTTGTGCCCTCACAACGTGCACAAGCGCAATACTAGTCTATTCCGCATTATCGATGTCCAGTCTCGATAATACTACGACTAGGGATATTTAATGATTAAACCTTTGGGGACTGATACTGTCTCATATCATTCTCAGTCCAGGTACTAATCATATGGACTTTCGCCATTTATAACTCAAAGTAAATAATATTTACAAAATGGCAAAAGGCAATTTCATTATCACATAGTTAATTTTGTACAATAATACAATATCATTTACAAACAGTGACGCTATGGGACATAATGTCTAACAGCTCGGTCCTCCGATATTTTCAAAATTCATTTTAATTTGGAACGCCTAGACGATGGTTCACAACGAGCAATTTGCAACTATTGTGGGGTTATCTATAAATTTTCTGGTGGATACGGAAATATGATCAAGCACATGGAGAAACATCATCCGGTTGAATTTGGCATTGATACGACGCAGACTCAAATGGCCAGGTACGCATCATCTAGTAGAGGTACGAGTAGTGTAGATTTATTTAAATATTATGATGCAATAAATAGAGAAGAATTTGCGAAATTAACATGTATGGCACATCTTTCTTTAAGCTTTGGTGAAAAACTTCATTTTACTAATTACGTGCATAATGCTTTAAACCCTGCTGCATGTAGAATGACTCGAAACACAACAAAACGTCGTATTTTCAAATTATATAAAGATGGTAAAATTATTTTAAATGAAATATTTAAAGAAATGAAAGGTCGTATTTCTATATGTTCTGATATTTGGGTGACCATTGGCAAACACACTCATACATGGGTGTGACTTGTCATTGGATTGATGCATCATTTACCATGCAAAAACGACTCATTGCATTTAGAGTTTTTGATGACCAACATACTGCACATAATATTTATGGAATGATGAAGGTAATTTTTGATGAATATGGTTTAGGAGAAAAAATTTTAACAATTGGATTTGATAATGCATCTGCAAATACTGCATCCATCAATGATTTAAAAGAAATATGTCAACCAAATTTAGGGGGTCGATTTTTTCATATTCGTTGTACATGTCATGTCCTAAACTTATGTGTGCAAGACGGTCTAAAATTATTATCTCCTTCCTTGATCCTATTAAAACGGCACTTAACTGTATTTGGTCATATTCTCAAGTTAGGAGGGAATGGACCAAGTTTTGTAAAATAAATGGTATTAAACCGATTAAATTTTCTAGAGATGTTCCAACACGTTGGAATTCTACTTATTTTCTTTTATGTCAAGCACTTCAATACAAAGATGCATTATGTAGTTTTTTTTCTCAACATGTTCAAAATATCACACTTTATCCTAGTCAATGGGATATTTGTGAAAGAATTTTAGATATTTTAAGAGTTTTTAATGATGCTACTTTGGTTTTTAGCGGTGTTTATTATCCCACTGCACAATTATTTCTTCTTGAAAGTTTGAATATTGTTGGCACTCTCGATGAACATGTTGACAGTGACAACCCTAATGATATTGTTTTGCTCGAAGCCATTACTGTTATGAAGGTAAAATGGTTGAATTATTTTAGAGAAATTCCTTTACTTTATCTTATTGCTGCTGTTTTTGATCCTAGATTTAAATTAGAAGGTTTGAATGGTGGTTTACAAGCTTACTATGGTTATTTAGGAATATTAGATGACATTGATATTACGAGCATAATGACGAATTTAAGAAGTGATTTAATTATTTTATTTAATCATTATATTGTAAGATATAACTTAGGAACAATAGGTCAATCTAGTAGCGAACCGGTAATTCAACCAAGACTTAGCGCAGGGGATCGTTGGTTATTGCAACGAAATAAAAAATCTAGGGATACGACAACAACTAATAACCCTGAATTAGATAATTATTTATCTACAAATTTTGAGTTTTCTAATGAAAGTTTATGCAGTTAAAAATTTTAAAATCCTTGAATGGTGGAACCGGCATCAAAATATATATCTTGTTTTATCTATTATTGCTAAAGAGATACTGGCAGCACCTATTTCCACCATTGCGGTTGAGCAAGCCTTCAGCTTGGGAGGTAATATATTGGAAGCTAGGCGATCTTCATTACATCCAAGCACTCTAGAAGCAACAGCTTGTGTGGATGATTGGACTCGAGCTGATCTGAGACAACAAGAAGATGCCCCCGATGATTTTGAAGATTTGTTCGATAATGCTTCTGCATCAAGTGCAAGCGGAAGCTGCGGACCCGGAGCCGAAGGATCAACTGATAATGATGATTGATAAATGTAAAATTATAATTTACAAAGGGGATATGTCTTAAACTTGTAATGGAACTACGTGAGCTTTGATTCCTCTCACCTTTGGAGGATACGTAGGCAACTTAAATTTTAAAAAATTTAAGCTCAAGCTCTTCAATGTAATAAATTTTTTTTTTATTTATAAATTTAATCTCATTTTTTTAATTAATAATTTTTTTTTATTTAATGATTTGACTCCTCTTATTTTTTTATTTTAATTAAATTAAAAAAAAAATAAACCGAACCGAACCGTTCGGTTCCGGTTCGGTTCGACTTTCCGGTTCCACTTAAGTGTGGAACCGGAACCGAACCGGATTTAACCGGTTCGGTTCCGGTTCCACACTTGTGGAACCGGAAACCGGCCGGTTCGGTTCGGTTCCGAACCGGAACCGAACCGCCGGCCGGTCTAGGTATTAGGCTATTTTTGGAGCCAAAAACCTTTCCTCTTCTCTCTCGGTCTTGGACCGATTTCTTCATCTCTTTCTCTGGTTTTCTGCCGATCAAAATGGAGAAGAAAAGATCTTGTTGCAAGATCTAAGTGCTAGCACACACATGGGTTATATTATGGTGATAGGGAAACGAATTTGTGAGCTTGGAATTCCTTTTGGAAGCTTGAAGCTTGGAGCTTCAATGGTGTTCATCCATGGCCGAATTTTGAGGTTCAAAGAAGAGCAAAACCGAGCACTCCACTGCAGTACAAGGACGCCACTGCCGCGCATGGAGAGAGCAGTGCATTTTTCATCTTCAACCGCATCCAACCGATCAATGTGAGTTTATTCCGCACCTCATTTGATATGTATTCAACTCGTTTTTATGCTTAAAATGATCATTGGGACTTGATTGAAACTCAACAAGTTAGACTAATATTTAAATTGTTGTTTTAATAAACAGTTGGACTGTATTATACTTGATTATATATAATTGGATTATATTAATCAATATATTTGAATTAATTAATTTCAGTTTACAGTTGATTTTATAATTGGATTATAGTAATCAATGTAATTGAGGTTAATTAATTTGGATTATATTTGATTATATATTTGGACTATTATAATCATTATAATATATATAGTACCACTAATCGTTGATTAAATAGTTGGACTATTGTAATCAAGATAAAATTGAAAAGTTGGATATTTAAAATATAATCTGGGATTAAAATATTTTAAATAAATTAATTTTCAAATTGGGAATGAATAATATGTTACTTTATTTGATAAAATAACTTATTATACCTTAAGCCCAAAATTAAGCAAAATAAGTAGAGCATAAAATCTTTGGAAGATTTATGTGATGATGACTTTAATGCTTAATTTAATATATTTGTCATAAATCTAATTTTAGATTTAAGAAGTATTAAAATTGCAATTTATAATTCTTGGAGAATTAATTGACTATTCTAGAGGAGATAAAGTCAAAGTTTGCAATTGGGCATGTAGCACGAGGTGCACATCGTTTCGATATTCTAAAAACCCAAGGCTTGGCCTAAGGTTCCTGAAATATTGAAAGGATAATTGACATATCCCAAAGTGACTACCATTTGGATATGGCAGACACGAAGGAATTAAAGAAAGGGCAAGACTCTTACTTTGAAAATGTTTGTCTTAGTTATGTTCACAGCTAGTATTGAAATTAGATTTTAAATACTTAGTGTGGTACATAAAATATATGTATTGATGTTCAGAATCTGCTTTGAACAAGATTCCGACTTCAAGCCGAGATTTCTCTGCGAATCGGAAATGGGACGAAAGTCGCTGTTTAGACCGTAGATACCTAAGTTTAGGAACTACCCTTTGGGTATATACTTAAATTAGGAACTGTTATAATGTAACTAGTTTGACTAGAGATATTATCTCTATATCAGTGTTTAATCCGTTACGGATAAAACCTTTATATTATAGAACACTAAGTGTTTTATTATATAAAGATGATACTGAGATAAATACATTAGATGTAAATAACAGAATTTATATTTTGAATATAAATAAAATCTCAAACATATAAAATGACAAATAAATAGCTCAAATTGATTTGATCAATAGAGACTTATTTGTGGTATTGTTGTCTAGGACACAATTATACAAGACTCGTATATCCACACTTTTGAAGAGTGGGTACTAGGACTGATTTGACTATTCAAATAAGGTCTGCGAACCTAGTTTATTAGGTAAAGTACCTAAAATACTATTTACTTGGTACTAGTAAAAGGGCCACCGATCTGTTAGCCCTATTCATGGTGAAGTAAGTGGGCCCATATCTAGCTAGGCTAGATGTGAACATGAATATTTCGTGACCTTAACGGATGTGGCATCACGTTATGGTTATGTGTTTCTTTTGAAGAACACAAATCGGATACTTTTAGAGTTTCGACAAGAAATAGACAAACAGATCGGCTATAGTATTATACCGTCACGGTAAGACCGTAATGGAAAATACTTAAGCAATAAGTTTCTTATATACTTGAAAGAGTATAGTATTCTTTCAAATGAGGAATCTTCTCGGAACACGTCAAAGTGACGGTGTGTCCGAACGGATTAACCGAATCATGTTAGACATGATAAGGCTAATCATGAGTCGCTCTGAGCTACCATTTCCTTCAACGGATAAGTTTTAACAGTGCAATAACTTATTTAGAATAAGGTTCCATATAAATCTGTTTGACAGATGTCATATAGGATATGAACAGGGAAGAAACGAGGTTTCTCATTCCTGATAATTTGGGTATGCCAGGCATAACGTTTGGATGATACCAAACTAAGGACCCAAATTGGATAAGTGCCAATATAGGTTATCCTAAGGGAAACCATAAGTATAGTACTTATAAATCTCACATGAGAACAATGTGATTGTTGCTCACCATGCGGTTTTTCCTGAGAGGAATACCGATATGCAGTGGTCAGTGGGAGGATAGTGATACTCGATGAAAATCGGAGTAATACTGTTCAAGGCACGAGGTCCGTAATGGAACACAAATAGTTCATCAATGATGAATCTATACCATTAATCTTCAAATACACAAGAAACCGCGTAGATCAGAGATAGTCAGAAAACAACCTGGGGTATGGGTTTCTGATCTCACCTCATAAAGATGTTAATCTTTTAAGGTACACCAACTGATTACGTATGAGGTAGTGATATAAGGTATCGACTCCCTATTATGGCAAAGTGCCATGAGTCCGGAATGGAATCCATGTTTAACAACTATTTTGGATACTAGTTGTTGTACCACAAGGCATTGTGCCTATGATACATTAAACGTCTTCAGGGAAGACATACATGGAAGGCGACATACCAACGTACAAAGCCGGGCTTTTGACGAAAAGGTATCGTTATCAACATTGTGTTAATAACGGTTCAACCTTTTACCTGTTGCCATGGTAAATCCATTTTGAAGATGCTTGTTGATAACTGCATATTTCATTTATGAAATGTGTCAGTTATAGATCAAAATCGCTTTCCTGAAAAGGAAACCTTTTGGAGGATGCTTACAACATCCTGACGATTTTGTATAACCGACAAACAAGGTTTGCGGGTTATTCGATCCATGTTTGGATTGAAACAAGCATAAGGTTCTTGGAACTGACGTTTTAAAATAATCATAATGGTTTATGATTTGACTCAAAACAAAATAATTCTTGTGTATATAAGGAGGTTAGTGGGAGAGGGCACTGACAATGAAATTCCCATAAAGCTATCGGTAAAAGCTTGGCTTTCATAAGAAATTCTCCGTAGAATTCTGGGGAGTAACAACCTTTATTCAAGGAATAAAGATCTACAGGGATAGATTTGGAGTTGTTAACACTATGGAAATTGTACATTTAAAATGTACTTGTATTGGTGTCTCATACGCTTCGAGCATATGGAGTCACAATCGGGTCAATCCAAGTGATAGTCACTGGATTGAAGATTAAGAACATCTGTTAGTATCTGAGAGAACTAAAGATATTGTCTTAAACTATGGAGATGGAGAACTTGAAGTGACTGGGATCACTGCTGCAAGTTTCCAAACAATTAAATAATAAGGTACTATAAAGTTTGAATAACGGGACAGTAAGCTGGAAATATTCCGAGCAAGAAAACTGTTGACGAATAAACAACAAATTCGGATTATTGCTGCAGCTGAGGCAACAATAGAAGCCATTTGGATTGATAATAAATCTAATTAGATTAGATATAGTTCTGTTAGCGGCTGAGCTAGGCGTCAGCACAGGCTAAAGAATTAATGGTCTAATCGACGATCCAGATATATACTTCTATATCATCTGATTCGTTCGGATCATACATCGTGGCGATGTGATGATCGTATAAATCGCGTCAGAAGATAATTACGCAAATCCGCTGACGAAAAACCTTTCCTCAGCAATTTGAGCGAACCGTACATAGTTCGGGTGTTGGACACTTGAGTGACTGGCTATGAGCCAAGTGGGAGATTGTTGGATAAAATGACCCATAGCGTCACTATTTGCACAGATCATTGTGTTGTTGTAGCAAATTAACTATGTGACAAGGAAATTGCACTCTCATCATTTGTGATTAAATCACTATAGATATATAAATGAAGAGAGGTCCATATGATTAGTTCCTGGATTGAGATGATATGAGACAGTATCAGTCCACGAAGGATTAATCATTAAATATCCCTAGCCGGAGTATTATCGAGATAGGACATCAATAATGCGGAATAGGCTAGTATTGCACTTGTGCGCGTTGTGAGGGCACAACGGCATAGTTCTTATATATATAAGTATTGGATAATTATGCAAGTGCGATAGGAGGTCGTGTTTCACTGATGGTACGGGAAACAGCTTCGCTCTGGATAGACCCCTCAGAATCCCATTGGTATTATGACTATGTGTCTATGGGAGGCCGAAATAAAGGTAGGTGTGTATAGTCTTAACCTGAGACTTACATCGCTAATACTTACGATAATCGATAGACTTTGGTCTTGGTGGTACAGGGCTTTAACCGGTTCTGCGTACTCCACTTCTGGGTTTATCAGAGAGTCGTAGTGTATTGGGTGTGATGTCAAGACGGAAGTATCACTTCAGTCATATTGGAGATGATGTCACGCAGGATACGGTACTAGTGCTCTTAAGTGTTGCGCAACCATTGGGATGTTATGACTAGGTCATGCATATCCGATTATAGAGACTAGTTACCAGACATCCGACATGTGCTTCGGACGGGGTAGACACTTATCCAGCCCCAGCCCTAGCACGTGACTATCCGATACTGGGCCGATATACACAATACTACGGTATACTACGCTTGATACAGATCTATATATTCCTGTAAGAATATTTCTGGAGAATTGGGTAGGCATGGCGCTTTGCTAGAATCCAACCTTGTCTTGTAAATCGGTATAAACGTAGTACGAGGTACTTACGTGTTCGGATTATCCGACGACCGTATTTACTGCCAACATATCCGGAGATCTCATGGGTCGCTTCCTGAAGATTCACCGATGATGTATAACCCGCACTTAATTAATCTGGGATTAATTGGAAGAGAGAGAAAATTAATCTGGGATTAATTGCGGAGATATTTTATCTGGGATAAAATATTAATTAAAGAGAGAGAACGATTAATTTGGAATTAATCGATAAAATTAATATATTCGATATATTAATCGAAATTGGATTTCGACGCGGAATTAAAATTAGATTTTAATTCGGGCGAACGAATTAATTTAGAATTAATTCGTTAGTGACGTGAATAGTGATTTCGCTAGGCGTAATCATTTAATTACGACGCGACGGAAAATTCGTTAATTTGGAATTAGCGAACCCGAGCCCGAGAGTGATTGCGAGCGCATTCGCATTTCGAATTCGAGCGCGGCACGCAAGTCACATCAAGCGTCAAATCGCTAGTCGCATCAATCGTCAAGTCACTTGTCACTTTGAGTGATGTGACATGACATGTTGTCACTTTATTAAAGTGGATGGATTTGATGTGAATAGTTGATTTGAGTTGATGAAAAGCTTTTAAAAGCTTGAAATGAAATATAACATTATTTATTTCTTGCTTTTTGACTTTTTTATTAAAAAGTAATATATGTTTTATTTATTATTTACTTGGTAAATATATAAAACAAAAGTAAAAGCTTTTCTCTCTCTTACATGCAAGACATGCGGTCTTCCTCTTTTCCCTCTCTTTTCTTCTCCCTCTCCTTCACGGCTTCAAGCCGATTTTGCTTAAAAAATTTCTGGTTTCACCGAAATTTTGAGAAGCAAATTGAAGAAGAGTAGTGCTAGCACACACATGGGTTATATTATGGTGATAGGGAAACGAATTTGTGAACTTGGATTTATTTTTGGAGCTTGAAGCTTTGAGCTTCCATGGAGTCATCAATGGCCGAATTTAGAAGGCATCAAAACAGCCCCAACCGAGCATCACAGCAGCTCAATGGAGTCCAGAACCGAGCTTGGAGGGAGGCAAAAACGCAACTTGTTCTTCCTAGCATCAAACCCAACAATGTGAGTATGTATTCCGCCTTACTCCTTTGTGTATTCAACTCGTTTTTATGCATGTTTATGATTCTTGGGACTTGATTGAAACTCTACAATGTAATGAGAGAGAGAGATGCCTTTTGGTAAAACCAATTTACCCTTTTCACCTAAACAAGGTGGTTGGGTAAATGGTTTCACCAAAACCATTCCAAGGTAGTTGGAAAGTTGGTGGCTTGGCATAAATGCCAACTACCCTCCCAACTACCACATGTGAAGTGGGCCCCATATTTGAATTCAAAATTCAAATGTCACTACGAACATTTGCCGCGGCTCGGATCCGTTTAATCCGATTAAATGAACTTTCTTCGCTAAATAATTAAATCTAATTGAATTAAATAACGATGCCTCGTAAATATATTACAAACGTCGTTTACGAATTAATTCTAAATTAATTCGTTCGTTCGTATTCAAGTCCGACTTTAATTTTGTAATGAAATCCAATTCATATTAATATATCATATATTAATTTTAGCCCATGCAAATAAATTAAATAGAAAAATCAAATTTAACTATTAAATTTATTTCATCGATTAATTCCAAATTAATCACGTTCTCTCTCTTCCGAACACATTTAATCCCAGATTAAATAAAGCCTCAATTAATCCCAGATTAATTTTCTCTCTCTTAATTAATCCCAGATTAATTCTAGTTTAAGTCAACTGTCATCGGTGAATCTTTGGGAAGCGACCCAAGAGACCTCTGGATATGTTGGCAGTAAATCTGGTTATCAGACTATCCGATAAAGTGAGTACCTCGTACCACGTGCTTACCGATTTACAAGACATGGTTGGCTTCTAGCAAAGCACCGTGCCTACCCAATTCTCCAGAAATATTCTTACTGGAATATATAATCTTTGTCAGGAATTGTATACGTAGTATTGCGTATAGCGATCCAGTATCGGATGTCACGTGCTAAGCCTGGGGCTGGAATTATGTCTGCCCCGTATGAAGCACATGTCGGATGTCTGGTAACTAGTCTCTATAATCAGATGAAAATGACCTAGTCATATCATCCCAATGACTGCAGTACTTAAGAGTACTAGTTCCGTATCCTACGTGACATCATCTCCACTATAACTGGAGTGATACTTCTATCTTGACCTCACACCCAATACACTACGATTCTTAATATACCTAGCAGAGGCGTACACAGAACCGGTTAAAGCCCTGGAAGACCAAAACCAAAACATATTGATTGTCGCAAGTATTAGCGGTGCAAGTCTCAAATTAAGACCAAATACACCTACCCTGATTTCAGACTTCCATAGACACATAGTCATACTACCAATGGAATTCTGAGGGGTCTATCCAGAGCGAAGCTATTTTCCGTACCATCGGTAAAACACAACCTCCTATTACACTTGCATGAGTATCCAATACCCAAATATATGAGAACTATGCTATTGTGCCCTCACAACGCGCACAAGTGTAATACTAGTCTCTTTCTCATTATCGATGTCCAATCTCGATAATACTCTGACTAGGGATATTTAATGATTACTCCTTCGAGGACTGATATTGTCTCATATCATCTCAATCCAGGAACTAATCATAAGGACCTCCTATCATTTATACATCTAGGTGATCTAATCACAAATTATAAGAGTGCAATCTCCTTGTCACATAGTTAATTTTTACAACAACACCATGATCTGTACAAATAGTGACGCTATGGGTCATAATTGTCCAACAATCTCCCACTTGGCCTATAGCCAGTCACTCGAGTGTCATACACCTGAACTATGTACGGTTCGCTCAAACTGCTGAGGAAAGGCTTTCGTCAGCGAATTTGCGTGATTATTGTCTAATGCGATTTATTCGATCATCACATCGCCACGATGTATGATCCGAACGAATCAGATGAATAGTCAAAGTATATATCTGGATCGTTGATGAGACCATTAATTCTTTAGCCTGTGCTGACGCCTAGCTCAGCTGCTAACAGAACTATATCTAATCTAATTAGATTTATCATCGACCCAAATGGCTTCTATTGCTGCCTCAGCCGCAGCAATATCCCGCATTTGTTGTTTATTTGGTAACAATATCTTGCTTGGAAGATTTTTAGCTCACTGTTCCGTTATTCAAACTGTATAGTACCGTTGTTTTTTTATCGGTTTGGAAACTTGCAGCAGTGATCCCAGTCACTTTAAGTTCTCCTTCTCCATAGCTTAAGATATCATCCTTAGTTCTCTAAGATACTAACATATGTTCTTAATATCAATCCAGTGACTATCACTTGGATTGACTAGTTTGTGACTCCATATGCTCAAAGCGTATGAGACACCAGGTCACGTATATTTTTCAATGTACGAGTTCTCATAGAGTGTTAACAACTTTAAATCTATCCCAGTAGATCTTTATTCCTATAATAAAGGTTGTTTCTCCCAAGAAATCTACGGAGAATTTTCATGAAAGCCAAGCTTTCACCGATTGTAATATGGGAATATCATTTCCAAGAAATGACATATCATCATTATTTAGGACAGTCACTTTCAGTGCGCTCCCACTAACCTCCTTATATACACTAGAAACATTTCTCGTTTTGAATTAAGTCATAAACCATTATGATTACATCAAAAACGATAATTCCAAGAACCTAATGCTTGCTTCAATCCAAACATGGATCGAATAACCTGGAAACCTTGTTTGCTAGTTTTGATACGACAAAATCGTCAGGATGTTGTAAATATCCTCCAAAATGTTTCCTTTTCAGGAAACGATTTTTCGGTCAACTGCCATATTTCATAAATGAAACATGCAGCATTAGCAAGCATTATCTAAATGGATTTAACGTGGCAACAAGTAAAAGATTTCGTTGTAATCAACACAATGTTGATAACGATACCTTTCCGCTACAAGCCTAGCTTAGTACGTTGGTATGCTGCCATTCATGTATGTCTTCCTTGAAGACTAATATAGTACCAATAGGCACAATGCCTTGCGGTACAACAACTAGTCTCTAAACATAGTTGGTATACATGGAATCCATTTCGGACTTCATGGCACTTTGCCATAATGGGGAGTCGATACCTTGTATCACTTCATCATATGTAGTTAGTTCGTCTAACTCAATAAGATTGACATCTTTATGAGGTGAGATCAGAAACCCATACCTCCCAAGTTGTTTTCTGATTCTCTCCGACTAACGCGGTTCTTGTGTATTCGAAGATTGTGGTATAGTTTCATCCTTGATGAACTGTTTGTGTTCCTTTAAAGAATCGGTTCCTGGAACAGTATTACTCTGATTTTTCATTGAGTTTTACTTTCCTCCCACTTACCACTGCATTTAGGTATTCCTCTTAGGAAAAACGCATGGCGAGCAACAATTAAATTGTTCTCAAGTGAGTTGTATAAGTACTATACTTTGGTTTCCATAGGATAACCAATAATTAGGCACTTATCCGATTTGGGTTCTAGTTTGGTATCATCCAAACATATGCCCATCATCCCAAATCTTCAGGAGTGAGAAAACCCAGTTTTTTTCCTGTTCATATCTAATATGAAATATGTCAAACAGATTTTCATGGAACCTTATTCAAAATAAGTATTGCACTGTTAAATGCTTATCCTTTGAAGGAAAATGGTAGATCAGAGCGACTCATGATTAACCTTATCATGTCCAAAAAAATTTGGTTTCTCCATTCCGACACACCGTCAAACTTACGTGTTCCGGGAGGAGTCCTCATTGAAAGAATACTATACTCTTTCAAGTATTTGAGAAACTTATTGCTTAAGTATTTTTCCATCTCGGTCTTACTGTGACGGTTTTAATACTTTAGCCGATCTATTTGTCTACTTCATGTCGAAACTCTAAAAGTTTCCGATTTGTGTTTCATAAGAGACACATAACCATAACGTGATGCCACATCCGAAAAGGTCACGAAATACTCATATCCACCTCTAGCCTAGCTAGATATGGGTCCACTTACGTCACTATGAACGAGGACTAAAAGATCGATGACACCTACACTCTTACCAAGTAAAAGGTATTTTAGGTACTTTACCTAATAAACTAGATTCGTAGACAACATTTGAATGGAATCAAATCCGTCCTAGTATCCACTCTTCAAAAGTGTGGATATACGAGTCTTGTTTAATGTGTCTCAGATAACACTGCCACAAATAAGTCTTATCTGATCAAATCAGTTTGAGCTATTTGTTCGTCATATTATATGTTTGAGATTTATTTATATTCAAAATATAAATACTATTATTCACATCTAATGTGTTTATCTCAATATCATCTTTATAAAATAAAACACTTTAGTGTTCTAGAATATAAAGGTATACTCGCAACGAGTTATACTTGATATAGAGATAATGTTTCTAGTCAAACCAGTTACATTATAACAGTTTCCTAATTTAAGTACACACCCGAAGGGTAGTTCCTAAACTTAGGTATCAACGGTAAAACAACGACTTTCGTCCCGTTTCCGATTCACAGATTAATCTCAATTGAAGTCAGTATCCTGCTCATAGCAGATTCTGCACATCAATGCATATTTATGTATCACACTTAGTATTTAAAATCCAATTTTAATACTAGTAGTTAACATGTTTATGACAAACATGGTTGAAGCAAGAGCCTTGCCCCTCTTCACTTCCTTCATTTCTGCCTTGTCCACACGGCAGTCACGCTATTAGTGACCCGTTTGCCACAGTGTAGACAGACATCTTGGGATATGTCATTTGTCTTCCTAGAAGACAGTAATGATTTTGCCTTTACTCTTTTTCACATCCCAGAAGCCTTTGGCCAAGCCTTGGCCTTCTAGAATATCGAAGTAAGGTGCGCCTTGCGCTACTTGCCTTATTGCAAACTTTGTCTTTATCTCCTTGAGAATAGCCATTAACTCTCCAAGAGTTATTAATTACAATTTAATACTTCTAAGATCTAAGAATAGATCTATGAAGATCCTTCAATTTCTTCATCATACTTTAAGGATCTAATCCTTAGTTCTGATTAGGAAATTAATGAGTCCTTTTGACAAGTATAATGGATTAAGCACTAAAGTTATCATCACATGAATCTTCCAAAGATCATGCTCTACTATTTGCTTATCTCTGGGCTTAGGCCTAATATGTTATTTTATCAAATAAAGTAACTTATTAGTTTCCAGGACCATCCTGAAATTTTATTCCCAATTTGAAAATTAAAGTCGTTTAAACACATTTTCACCCAGGATTATGTTTTAAACACTAATCTTTCAGTTATCTTGATTCCAATAGTCTAACTATCCAATCAATGATTTCGGGTACAATCTAATGTAATGATTACTATAGTCTAACTATATAACTAATTACAATTTTATTGGTTAAAATCAAATATATATTGATTGTTATAATCCAATTATATAATCAAATATAAATGATTGGTAAAATTCAAATATATTGATTTACTATAATCCAATTATATAATCAACTATAAATGAAGGGTAAAATTCAAATATATTGATTACTATAATCCAATTATATAATCAACTATAAATGAAGTAGTTTGAATACTGTCCAACTGTTTAATTAAAACAACAATTAAATATTAGTCCAACTAATATATTAATTTATTGAAGAAATATTGAAATGAGCGCGTATGGCAAGTATCTAAATGAAATTGGAAATCTAATACTTGCCTCCCACTATTTTTCGGTGAGGTTCTAACCCTCTGTTGAGTACTCGGGAAACCTTGTTTCCTAGTGGGCTAGGATCCCGTTAAATAACACAAAATCTCTACTTTGGCCAACAAATTGTATGATACTTAACTAGGTAGATCTCTAAGATCAATTGGATCACATCCAATTCCTAAATCCAGTAGGTGGACATCCAAGTCCGAAACATATGTACAATATATATACCAATATATCAAATATATTTTCCTAACCTTTTTCCTCTGAATCAATTAAGCTTTGGCTTTGGCACAACAAGCTTTATGATTCCAGTTAAGCGGGACCCATTGACATGGAAAGCTTCGTAATCAATGTCGATGGACAAGAAGTGATCTTGACTTTGGCCAACAAATCATGACTTGGACAAGACACCGATATGGAACAAAACTCTCATTATTCAAACACATCCGCAATTGACAAAGGTTTTGACTTTGGCCAACAAACCAATGCCAACTTTGGATCTTGAGTAAGAATCACTCAACGGAAGGAAAAACGCTTAATTTGTTTTAGGGATTTTTCGCGTAAATTGGCAACCAATTTATTATCTTTGATTAGGTCTCATCATACACCCTTAAGCATGCATTCTAAAAGCATAATAAGGCGCGATAAATAAATTAATAATGATATGCGGATGGACATGTCACAAATTGTTCCTAGAATAAATCACTCACTTTCCTCTCCCCAGCTAGAACTATTCTAACTTCTACCCAATTACATAATACAATAAAAAAACCTCATTAACATTGAGGGGAATTGGTTAGAAGAGAATTACAAAGAGTAAAGAGATAAAAGGCTGGCACGCAGGTCAAATTTAATAAATTCTAAATTTATTACAATTTCCATAATTGCCCTCACCCTTCTAATATCCATCTGATATACATTATTCATGCAATACATTCATGTATTCATACAAATCATGTTATTCAATCAATCTAATCCAATTAATTAATCTTTGAATTAATGATCATCCAATGTTCAAACAACAATTTGATTTGCGCGAGTCAAACTCGTTTAAGAATAAATACTCAAAATAAGTATTCTTGAATTATATTGAACTACAACTTTAAATCCAATTTATTTGTATTCAATACTAATTCCAAATTTAATTCCAAATTAAATATTTGCACTTATTTATTTGCCTTAAAGACTTGGATTCCAAATCCAATCTTAATGGGTCTCAAAGGCCCAATAACATCCAATGTCATTTTAATTAAAGTCCAATGGGCTTTTAATTAATTCTTAAGGCATATGCTTTGGCCATAATGGGTCAAACCCAAAATGCCAAGGCCCAATAGGAATCACC